>ML331970.1:0-223968 GCA_005239505.1 Nicotiana paniculata
TATATTTGCAACGCCCGTTTAGTCTTCTACAAGACATAGTTGAGCGTGATCACCTAACCTTGATGAAGTAGTGACAAGGCTAAGGCAGGTCACTCCTACTACAACCTTCACGAGGCTAAGGCAGATCACTCCTACTACAAACTGTACGCAGTATATAATAAAGACAGAAAAGTAAATACGGAACGAAATAAGACAATCAACTGAAAATTATAGTTACACCCTTAAGAAATAAGCCCGTATTGTTCAGAATTACCAATCCTTATAGTTTCAAATGAAAATACCGAAAACATACACAACTCAAGGAAATATAAACACATAAGTTGTTGCAATGCGCATGCCGATCCCACCGTACACCGCAGAATCATCCCTTATTTTGATAAATAATATATATATATATATATATATATATATATATATATATATATATATATATATATATATGTTGCGGCGCGCAACCCGATCCTATCATATAACAATATTAGTATCACAATCACCCTTATTTCACCATATCAATCCACCCTTATTCGACATGTTGCGGAGTGCAACCCGATCCCATTGTATCAGTACGAATTCACCCTTATTACACCATATCAATCCACTCTTATTTCACGTGTTGCGGCGTGCAACCCAATCCCACCATATCAGTACGAAATACTCAATGTGCACAGTCAAATAAATAATTCAAATCACAAGAACTTTTATGATCAATAAATACCAAGCGGGACCAAAAAGGAAACCTTGCACAACATGGAAATTCACATCGGTAATGCTACACAACAAATCAAGTCCGGTAAATGATAATTAGAAGGTGCTAGTAAGTCAATTAAGGAGAAGCGAATCATAAAAATATGAAAGGATCTAACGTTATTAACAAAAGAAAATACTGATTAAGAGGTAGAAAATAAGCATGGAAGGCATTTAGAGCATATAACATTTAAGACATGGAAGGAGCTAATTAAGGAAAAACGGAAAATCAAGGAAAACAAGTAATTCGGCGGCGTATAAGCACTCGTCACCTCGTATATACGTCGCAACACATGAAATTCATATAGCACATAGTCAGAGGGTTCCTAATTCCATCTAGTCAAGGTTAAACTCAACACTTACCTCACTCCGCAGTCAATTCAAAGCTCTACCGGGGCCTTTCCCCTAGAATCCGCCTTTAAACCACTCGTATCTAACCACAATTGACTCAATAATATCAAATATTTCTAAAGGAATCAATTACAATGCATAAATTAGAATTTCCAAACTTTCCCCCAAAAGTTAAAAATTGACCCTGGACCCGCTTGGTCAGAACCTGAAATTCGGGCCAAAAATCAATTACCTATTTACCTCCGAGCCCGGTTATGTAATTTATTTCGAAATACGACCTTAGTTTGAGGTCTAAATTCCAATATTATAAAAATTCCTAATTCTACCCAAACCCTCAATTTCTACCATGAAAAATCCTAGATTTTAGGTGGAAATCTTATGAAATGTAATGGTTAATTGAAAGAAAGTAGGTTAGAATCACTTACCAACAAATTGGGGAAGAAAAACTCATGAGAAAATCTCCTCTAGGGTTTTCTAGTTTTGAAATTTTGAAAGACTGGCAAAAATCCCGTATGTGGCCTGTTTTAATCACTAGGCGTCAGGTATTCATCGCGTTCGCATGAAGCCTGACACGTTCGCGTAGGACTAGCCCCCCTAGGCTTTGTGTTTGCGATGATGGTCACGCCTTCACATAGAGCAACAGTCAATTCCCAGCCAGCCCATCCAATACTACGCGTTCGCGTGAGTGTGGACATGAAGGGTAGTCCCTCCACTGCTCCGCGTTCGCGTCCTGTTCCTCGCGTTCGCGTAGAGTACCTTAGTCCCCACTTACCTTTCGTGATTGCAGTTGGATATACATGATCGTGTAGAATCTTACACAAGACACCAGCAGGAAAGAAAAAAAACAAAAAATTTTCTAAGTTCAAAAGGTCCGTAGGCTATCCGAAACTCAACCGAACCTTCGGGGATCCAAACTAATTATGCACACAAGTCCAAAAACCTCATACGAACTCGCTCGCACGATCAAAACACCAAAACAGCGCCTAGAACGATGAATTGGACACCAAACCAAATGAAATTTTCAAGAAAACTTTAGAATTGCGATTTTAACACCGGGCATCCAAATCACATCAAACCAACTTCGTTTCTATCCAAATTTGGCAGACAAGTAATAAATATAGTAATGAACCTATACCGGGTTCCGGAACCAAAATACGGACCCAGTATCGACAAAAGTCAAACATCGGTCAATTCTTTAAAATCATTAAACCTTTAAACTTCAATTTTTGACAAAAATCAATAACTCGAGTTAGGGACCTTCAAATTCGATTTCGGGCATACACCCAAGTCCTAATCACTATATGGATCTACTGGGACCGTCAAAATACGGATCCGGGTCCGTTTGCTCAAAACTTTGACCGAAGTCAACTCAAATAGATTTTTAAGGCAAAATTCATATTTTATCAGTTTTAACATAAAAGCATTCTGAAACAATTCCCGGATTGTGCACGCAAAACCAATAAAGGCTTAAAGAAGTTATTGAAGGCTTTAAAATACAGAATTAGGTTCTAAAACTCTAGATGACCTATCGGGTCATCACATGTACCGATATCGAAGAGAAATGAGATTATTGGGACAGTTGCAAAAAATTAATGTTTGTTATAAAAAATAGAGTAACCGAAAATTAGTATGGTATAAATTTTATATAATCGATCACACTGAACCATTAACACATCTAGTTCACTCAACTGCTTAAATTAAAAATACCAGTAAATGTATAATGTATGAGTAATTCAGGTGTGATTGTATATAATCTATGTATAGTGATCAGTTATTTGTGTAAAGATCCCAAACTTTTGAGTGGTCCCTCTTTGGATGATTAACGCAAATAACCTCATATCAAATTTCTTGAATTTAAAAAGTCTGTCGGCGTATAATATATGTATAAATCATCTATATGTATATTATATTAAAAACAGAAACTCCTAATTTAAAAAGTTAAATTAATAAATCTACGCTTACATACAATGATGCATCCTTGTCAAGGGATGAATCCTTCAACAAATATCCCTAACATAAACCTCCATACGACTCCGAAATATGGATTTATACCTTCAAATGTTCAATGAAAACTTTCTCATAAAATCTCTTCACCTCTTTTATTGTTGTTTAACAATTGTTTACCCTTTAAATCAAATAACAATTAGACTTATAAGTGGTTTTAAGGACACGTGATTTCACCTAATATCAATTGATAAATATGATGATTAATTATAAAAATCAACAGTAAAATAAAGCAAACCAGTATTGAAAGTGCAATTTGGTTTTCGAGCTTGACCACCCTCGAACCAACTGAGAATGTGTTTAAAAAATATGAACTGAACTGAAGAATAAGAGAATTTAAGAGAGAACAATGTTGTATTGCTTTGATATGCGAGAATTAGATGGTTACAAATGATTAGAACTCCCCTTTATATAGTAGAGGAATTTCATTTATGGTACAATTCTAATTACAGAAGAAAATCCCATGATTAGCTAAATAACCGTTCTTGATTTGATCCGTTCTGAGATTTTCGCCATGATCCTCGATCGGTTACTGATATTTAGGCTATCTGTTAGTACGCTATCTCTGATCTTGCTCGATGTCTGTGTTGTTTGGCCTCGATCATCACTGGTATCGATCTTTGACTAGTACTTCTAATTCCAAGCTCGGTACCTCATCTTCATGTCTTGGTCCGATGTAATACGAGGTCGATCCTTGAGCCACCATCCTGGTCTCAATTAACCAACAAAATCAGGTGAGCCCGATTAACCTTATACAGATAGTCCCCTCATTTTTTGGAGCGTAATGATAAGAAACAAATTGAGTCTTCAACCTTTACCCCGATTTTTCATGACGTCACCATCGTGATGTAAGTGACAGAAGTGACCAAAACGACCTGTCGATACAGTTCCCCAAGTATTTAATGTGTGTTAGTTGATGGTCGGCCACTAGTAGTTTTGAACCGTCGCCGTGAACCCCATGAATATGCCTCTTTTCCATTGATTCAATCTTTAATTTAAATCTCTTCTACTCTAGTCTTACAATCTCTGTACATCCTTCAAGTTTTTCATCTGCAAATCTCCAAGTTTCATCGTTAATCCTTTCTTAAAACATCAAATACTATCATCTTCATCCTTCTTTAACCCTAAAACTAAATGGCAAAAACATCAAAGAATGTTCCACAAAAGGAAGCCGCTTCATCATCTAGGTCGGCCGGCGAGAAAACAGCGATGGAACCACGCCCAAAGGAGTGTGTTCCCGGAGGGTGCGTCATCAGTTACGATTTTAAGATTGAGAAAACTTCGTCGGTCCACGGTCGATGCGAGCCGGTATCGAGATACATATGCTCGATACATGAGAACTTCCTAAAGCAAGTGCGGAAAGATTGTAACTGGAAAGGCAAAGAAGTGGTGATACTGGCCCCCGAAGAAGACATCACTACCCACGTGGAAGGGTTTTTGAGTGTTTACACTTAACCTTTCATGCTGGGTCCCCTCGATCCAGTTATTATGGACTTCTGCCGAAAATATCAAGTTACCTTAGGAAAACTCCACCCCTCATTTTGGAGGATTGTCATACTGCTCCATTTTTTTGTGAGCAAAATCGACGGGCTATCCTTCACCCTCAACCATTTTATAAGGTTATATAGCCCCCGGCTCAACCGAGGTAGGTTGTAGAACTCCAATGCCGGGCCACCAAGGTTTTCATCTCAAGCATAGATGAGGACAAAGATCGGGGTTGGATGGGTCAATTCGTCCGAGTAAGGACCTCGGACCTGATTCCGACTGAAAGCATGCCGTTCCCTGAGAGATGGAACATGAAACGTAAGTATGCTTTATCAGTTTCTGCATGTTAGCTTCATTTCTTCACTTGATGCTCTTTTTCAGTGTAGCTATTTCCTGGGGGGAGGGGGGAGCAGTTCCCCATTTCGAGATCTGGGTTAGGAGTATGGTCTCAACCTCAACGTATGCTGAGAACGCATGGAATAATCCGGCAACTTCGTGAAGAAGTAGATATGGTGAAGGTGGAAACCATAACATGGAAGCAGAACATGGACCGCTTTGCCTCGGAGAAGGAGGCTAATCGAGCTCAACTAGACTCGGCTGAGAGTCAGCTCCAAAGCTTGAAAGAGAAAAACTTGGTGCAGACCAAGAAAATCAAGGAGCTTCAGACTCAGTTGGGTTTAGTAACCTCCGACTGGGAGAAGCTGGCCACGGAGCTTGCAACGGCTAAATCTAAGGCCGAGACAGCCAAGGCCCATGCTGAAGCAATCGTAGACATTTACTAGTCCGACGCTGAAGCTGCTCAAGCTCGAGCAAAGGAGGTTGCTGATGCCTCTAAAATTTAAGAGTATTGGGTGGCCGAGCATGCCAAGTGCCAGTCTCAGAGCGAGAATCTCGAGGAGATTCATGCTCGTGGCTTCGATCTTACTGCTGAGATTGAAAATACTAAAGGGCTTGAAGCCAAAGCCAAATCATTAGCCTCTTCTAATGACGATGACTCCGGGAGCATGAGTGGGCCCGAGAGCAGAGAATACCCCGAAGGTGAAGATGTTGCTCCTGCAGAAGATTAGGCACTTGGGATTTTTCCTTTTTGATCTTTTGTATAGGATCTTGATCGGGCAACGTTGCCCTTGTATATAAATTTTTATTTAAATAAAGATTTTTTTTCCTTTTTGTCTTGTCTTTATTTTATTTCCGCCTTATGAAATTTTTCTTTCATTCATTGGTTCGAGGCTCAGGCAATTTGACCGAAGCCAGACTAGTATAGTTTTTACAATCGAGTGAGTGCTTGCTCGAACTCGAAGTAGGGTGACCCTTAGGTTTTAATTGAGTGAGGATGATTTATCGAACTCAAAACAAGAGATATCTCTTAGGCTTTTGTATCAGGCCGATATGGCCTTTGTGAAAGAACGGCTTTTTCCCCTTTTCGGCTTGAAAAGTTTATTGTTATATAAAATTTATTATGCCTTAGCACGAAATAAGAAATTGTTTGAGAGTTCGAACAATTTTGTACCCATTAGGGTTTTTGAGGCTCGATATTATCGAAGCCCTTTGTAATATTTTGTAATGCCTTAGCACGAAATAAGGAATTGTCCGGGAGTTCGAACAATTTTGTACCCATTGGGATTTTCGAGGCTCGATATTATCGAAGCCCTTTGTAATTTTGCCGAGCGTAGCCTGTTTAACCGGATTGTCAAAGTATTCGAAGGCATGTTTTATTCCGGAATTCGGACGTCTCCGAACCGTGTTAATTCATCTGTAGCCTTTTATTTGGGCTTGCCTCTTAGGCTTATTTTCCCATTTTAATTCAAGCTTGCCCGAAGTTTCAGTCCCCGAGTGGGGTGGCCGTGGCCTATAAAATTTGAGGATTGCCTTTAAGGTATTATAATATCGAAGTTTTGATAATTTGACCTTGGCTATTTTTCGGACGGCAGTCCCCGAGTGTGGGGTTAGTTGTTCGAACTTCTGTTATCATTGGCCCTTAAGCCTGTTTTTAGAATAGATCGAGAATATGAAATTGTAAAGTATTTTTTCTAACACATGAGATATTGTCAACGAAAAATACTTCTCTTAATAGATGATTATACATGCGTACTTATTTGATGTCGGGGCTCGAGCAACCTATATGGGCACGGTTTATTCGACTGTTTGGCCCTTGCAAAATTTACCTATGGAGACCCTGCTATCACGAAGTAATTTCCTTGCAACAAAAATTGACATCTGAGGGTGATGCCCCCCAGTGTTCGAGGTTGATTGTAAAGAAGCCTCGAATACTGTTGAATTTCTAGAAGTTAGCACGAACAATGGTTGCCTCGTTAAAAACCTCGCCGGAAAACCCATTTGGGACAAAAATCGATCTAAGGGAAAAAGAGTGCAATGTGTGCTTTAAGACCTAAAGACTTTGTGTTAAAGAATCCATCACCGTCCCTGATATAACACCTGCAATTGGTTAGTTTAAAATATAAATGAAAATGGAAAGGTCGTACCTTAGCATTAGTATCGTTTTAGGAGCGATACGTTCCAATTGTTCGGTAATTGCTCACCGTCCATTGTGGTGAGCTTGTAAGATCCTTTACCAATGATGTCGAGGACCTGATACGGTCCATCCCAATTTGGACCTAGTTTTCATTCATTCGAATTTTGAGTGTTGAGGGTGACTTTTCTTAGCACCAATTCCCCGATTTTAACATGTTGAAGATTGGATCTTCGATTATAATACCTTTCGATTCGCTATTTTTGTGCGGCCAATCGAACGAGAGCGGCTTCTCATCTTTCATCAAACAATTCTAGGCTCGTATTCATGGCCTCATGATTCAATTCTTCTATTGCATATCGAAACCTGAGGCTAGGTTCCTTCACTTTGACCAGGATAAGAGCTTCGGAACCATAGACTAAAGATAACAGTGCTGCCCATGTACTAGATTTCGACGTTGTGCGGTACGCCCAAAGAACCTTGGGTAGTATCTCTCTCCATTTCCCCTTAGCGTCGGTCAATCTCTTCTTGACATTTTGATTGATGGTCTTGTTGGTCGATTCAACTTGTCCATTCCCACTAGGATGATATGGTGTTGATATAATCCTTTTAATCTTGTGATCCTCGAGAAATTTAGTCACTTTGCTGCCGATAAACTGCTTTCCATTATCGCACACAATCTCGGCAGGCATCCCGAATCGACATATAATATGGTCCGAAATGAAGTCTATGACTTCTCTTTCGCTGACTTTCTCAAAAGCCCGTGCTTTAACCCACTTAGAAAAATAATCAGTCATAAATAAAATAAACTAAGATTTACTTGGGGCCGATGGGAGAGGGCCGACGATGTCCATCCCCCATTTCATGAACGGCCATGGGGATAAGACCGAGAGAAGCTGCTTCCTGGGCTGGTGAATCATTATCCATACCTTTGACATTTGTTGCACTTCAAACAAACTCTTTTGTATCCTTTTCCATATCGTCCGAATAGTACCATGCTCTGATAACTTTGTGAACCAATGACTCGGCACCAGAATGATTTCCACAAGTGCCTTCGTGAATCTCCCGTAGGACGTAGTCGGTGTCTCCCGATCCCAAACATATCGCCAATGGTCCATCGAACATTCTCCTAAATAGTGTTCCATCCTCGGCAAAGGTGAACCGTGCTGCCTTTATGCGTAGAGTCCTCGATTCTTTCGGGTCTGATGGGAGCTTCCCATTCTTTAGATATTCGATGTACTTATTTCTCCAATACCAAGTCAGACTTGCAGAGTTTATTTCAACATGGCCTTCTTCTATCACTGATCTCGAGAGTTGTACGACAGTCCCCGATCTAAGTTCGTCATCTTCGATCGATGACCCCAAGTTTGCAAGGGCATCAACCTCGCTATTCTATTCGCGAAGTACATGTTGTAAGGTCCACTCTTTAAATCGATGTAGAGTCACCTGTAACTTGTCCAAGTACATCTGCATTCGGTCTTCTCAAACTTCGAAAGTCCTGTTGACTTGGTTTACCACAAGTAGGGTATCACTTTTAGCCTCGATGACCTCTGCTCCTAAAATTTTAACCAACTCGAGACCTGCAATCATGTCCTCATACTCGGCCTCATTGTTAGTTAATTTCGAAATTCTGATAGATTGTCTAATTATATTATCAATGGGTGGATTCAAAATGATTCCTAGATCGGACCACTTAATGTTCGAAGCGCTGTCTGTGAAGATGGTCTATACCCTCGATGATGTACTCGATTTTGATAATAGTTCCTTTTCGACCTCGGGTACGAAGGCTGGCGTGAAGTCGACCACAAAGTCTGCGAAGATTTGAGACTTAATGGTCATTCGGGGTTGACACTCAATATAATACCCACTGATCTCGATGACCCATTTGGCCAATCGACCCTAGAGTTCAGGTTTGTGCAAAACATTGCGAAGGTGATAGGTAGTTACAACACAAATTGGGTGACATTGGAAATATGGTTTTAATTTCCTAGAGGCGCTTATTAAGGCAAGCGCTAATTTTTCTAAGTGTGGGTATCTGGTCTCAGCCTCACCTATGGTCCGACTAACATAGTAAATAGGGAATTTCGTACCTTGATCTTCTCGAACTAGGACCCCACTTACCGCTATTTCCGAGACTGCTAAGTATAAGTAGAGTTGCTCGTCTGCTTTCGGAGTGTGAAGCAGTGGCGGGCTTGACATGTATCGTTTTAGTTCTTCTAAGGCTTGTTGACATTCCGGGGTCCATGCAAAATTACTCTTCTTCTTAAGCAGTGAGAAGAACCAGCGACTTCTATCTGAGGACCTCGAGATGAATCGCCCTAGGGCGTCTATGCGCCCCGTTAATCTTTGTAAATCCTCGGCATTATCTACGCTATCTTCGATGGCTTTGATTTTATCGGGGTTGATCTTGATCCCCCGATTTAATACAATGAAGCCGAGGAACTTACCCAAGCCGACCCCGAACGCACACTTCTCCAGATTCAGTTTCATGTTGCACTTTCTTATATGTCGAAGGTCTCCTGCAAATGTTTCAAATGGTCCTCTTCTTGTAGGGACTTAACTAATATGTCATCAATATAAACTTCCATTGATTTTCCTAGTTTTTTCTTCAAACATTCGATTTACTAGGCGGTGATAAGTTGCACCAGCAGTTTATAGTCCAAACGACATTACATTATAAGAATAGGTGTCGTATATAGTGCTGAACGAAGTCTTTTCCTGGTCCTCCGGGTTCATCTATATTTGATTGTACCCAGAGTAGGCGTCGAGAAAACTGAGAATCTCATGGCCGGCCGTGGCATCGATCATACGATCGATATTCGACAAAGGAAAAGAATCTTTAGGGCATGCTTTGTTCAAGTCTTTATCATCTGCGCATATTCTAAGTTTATTTCCCTTCTTAGGGACTACCACTACGTTTGCTAACCATTCAGGTTATTTTACTTCCCGAATGGACCCTATTTTGAGAAGTTTGGTTACCTCATCCTTGATGAATGCATGCTTAACCTCGTATTGGGGCCTTTTTTTTATTTATTGGAAGAAACTTCGGGTCCAAGCTCAATCGATGGGTAGTGATGTTCGATCGGATCCCTGTCATATCGATATGGGACCAAGCAAAGCAGTCCAGGTTATCTAAAAGAATTTAATGAGTTTTTTTCTGAGCTTAGGAGTTAACCCCGTGCCCAGATATACCTTTCGTTCGGGCAGGTACTCGATCAATATGACTTGTTCCAGCTCCTCAGACATCGATTTTGTGGCATCAGAATCGTCAGGAATTATGAAGGATTGAGGGATCCAATAATCACCGTCCTCGTTCGTTTCCTGCTTTTCCGATTGGGTCGAGGCTGGTGTCTGTGATTGCTATTTGGCCTCCTGCTTTCCCTTTGACTTTGGTCCCTTTGCTAATGAGAGCAGTGATACCGGTATTACTTCATCGACTGCAAATATCTCCTTGGTGGCAGGTTGCTCCCCGTACACCATTTTTACTCCCTCCGGTGTTGGGAACTTCAACACTTGATGAAGGGTCGAGGGTAATGCCCTCATGTTGTGAATTTAGGGCCTTCCGAGCAAGGCGTTGTATCTCATATCACCCTCGATCACATGAAACTTTATTTCTTGAACGGTCCGTGCTACGTTTACTGGCAAAATAATTTCACCTTTGGTAGTTTCACTCAACATGTTGAAGCCGTTAAGAACCCGAGCTGTGGGCAGTATTTGATTCTGTAGGCCGAGCTGCGCCACGACCCTCGATCGAATAATGTTGCCGAGGTTCTTGGATCAATCAAAACACGTTTAACTTGAATTTTATTTATAAGGACATATATTACCAGTGCGTCATTGTGGGGTTGTGAGATCCCCTCTGCATCCTCTTCATTGAAAGACAAGTTCCCTTCCAATACATATTCTCGTGTTCATTTTTCCCTGATGATTGACACCTTGGTGCGCTTGAATACGGGTCCCTGTGGAATATCGACCCCGTCGACGATCATGTGAATCACGTGTTGTGGTTCTTCCTGTTCATTCTTCATGTTTGGATCCCTGTCTCTGAAGTGGTTCTTAGCTCGGCAGCTCGGGAATTCTTGAAGGTGACCCTCGTTGAACAAACGGGCTACCTCCTCCCTTAGCTGTCTGCAGTTCTCCGTTCTATGACTATGAGTACCATGGTATTTGCATATTTGATTAGGTTTCCTCTTGGCTAGATCGGTCTGTATGGATCGAGGCCATCTAGTATCTATGATCCTCCAAATGGCCGATAAAATAGCTGATGTATCGACGCTGAGGTTATATTCAGATAGTCATGGTGCTTCTGTGGGCTCGACATGTTTATTGAAACCACTCTTACTCATGAGCCCTCGAGAGCTCTTCCCTCGATTGTTCCTTCAATCACTTCGAACAGGGTTGCATCCAGGACCACTGTTCCTACGATCTCCACTATATGGTTGATACCTATCTCTATTCGATCGGGGTTCTCTGTCGACATCCCTTTGAATTCCGCCGACGGGCCTGTTTGGATAGACGGAACCGGAAGGAGCTCTTAACTGATCATCCTCGACCCTAATTTTTGACTGGTACCAATTATTCACATCGGCCAGGTCACAACTGGATACTCAATCAAATTTGCTTTAGTTACCGTGAGGCCACCAAACTTCGTAAGTTCAAACCTTGAGTAAAAGATTTGGCGGCTCAATCATCTACGACCAAGGGTAGGTCCATATATTCCATCTGGAACCGAGATACAAATTCTCTTAACATTTCATTGTCTTTCTGCTTCACTTTGAAGAGGTCCGACTTCCTAGTCTCGACCTTTATTTCTCCGCGTGTGCTTTAACGAAGGAATCTGTGAGCATGGAAAAGGAATCAATGGAATTTGGCAGCAAGTTATGGTACCATATCATTGCCCCTTTTGATAAAGTCTCTTCGAACTTCTTCAATAAAACAGACTCAATCTCTTCATCCTCTAAATTGTTCCCCTTTATTGCACATGTGTAAGAAGTGACATGCTCATTAGGGTCGGTGGTCCCATTATACTTGGGAATTTCTAGCATGTGGAATTTATTTGGGATGCGTTTAGGAGCTGCACTTGGGGGAAAAGTCTTTTGCACGAACTTCTTCGAATCCAAACCTTTCAGGATCGGAGGTTCCCCCGAAATCTGATCAACTCGGGAGTTGTATGTTTATACTTTATTGTCATTTGCCTCGATCTTCTTTTCCCCTAATTTGATTCGCTTTGTGAGCTCTTAGAGTATTTTCATAATAGTGGGGTTAGTCCCAAATTCGTTGGCGTTGGACCTCTCCGGTACTGGTTTGTCCTTGTGAACAACTTTCTTTGAAGGCTCAGGTTTGGCTCTACTCGGAGCTCGATTCTGATTTTGAAGTTGCACTATGGCAGCCTGTTGAGCCTGCAACATTTCAAATGTTAATCAAAGGCTGACACCGCCGTCTTCACCACCCTGTGCATCTTGATCGGCTGGTCGAACGTCTCTGCGGGCTCTATTTTCGGGGTCGACGCCTAAACTTGCATTTAGGGCGACGTGGGAACTGAAGTTGATGGGGTCTGCAACGGGTACTCCATCGATGCCAACCTGAGGTACTTAGATCCGTAGGGCAGCTATATTGTGGTTTTCACCTTGGAAACCAAGGCTGTTGTTTGCGTGTGTGGATACTGTTTGACAGTTCGACATGCTGATCCTGAAATCAGAAACACTTACGAGAACAAACATAAAGCAGTGTGCGTTATGAGAATTAGTACTAAGCAATCACTATTATCCTTAACCCCCCGGTGGGAGCCAAATTGTTTACCCTTAAAATCGGATAACAATTAAACTTATAAATGGTTTTAAGAACACGTGATTTCACCTAATAAATCGATTACAATTAAACTTATAAGTAATTTTAAGGACACGTGATTTCACCTAATACCAATTGATAAATATGGTCATTAATTATAGAAATCAACAGTAAAATAAAGCAAACTAGTATTGAAAGTGCAATTTGGTCCTCGAGCTTGACCACCCTCGAACCAACTGAGAATGTATTTAAAAAATATGAACTAAACTAAAGAATAAGAGAACTTAAGAGAGAACAATGTTGTATTGCTTTGATATGTGAGAATTATATGGTTACAAATGATTAGAACTACCCTTTATATAGTAGACGAATTCCATTTATGGTACAATTCTAATTACAGAAGGAAATCTCATGACTAGCTAAATAACCGTTATTGATTTGATCCGCTCCGAGATTTTCACCATGATCCTCGACCAGTTATAGATATTTCGGCTATCTGGTAGACGCTATCTCCGGTCTTGCTCGATGTCTGTCCTGTTTGGCCTCGATCATTATTGGTCTCTATCTTTGACTAGTACTTTGAATTCCGAGCTCGGTACCTCATCTTCATGTCTTGGTCTGATGTAATACAGGGTCGTTCCTTGAGCCACCATCCTGGTCTTGGTTAACCAACAAAATCGGATGAGCCCGATTTTAACTGTATACAACAGTATTTGTACTTTTTTTTTTGATTATTAATTTATACTTTTTGAAGCCTCTGCATTTAGTTCAATACCAGTTAAGAAGGTCAGCCTCAACATCGATTTTTCTATGGCATTTCAAATAAGTAGACTTTTCATCGTCTCTGCTATATTGCTTGTTTCTTTTTTCCCATTCTGGTTCGAAAATAAGGTTAAGTCAATTTTCTATTCTTACATATGATGGTGACTATCCAAGTTTGAGAACCACATAAATATGTTGGTGAGATCCTTTTTTTTTGTGCGTGTTTGAGAACCACGACCTGTGCTAGATTTCTCCTTTGATCTTCAACTATATGATTATTTGAAAAAGATAAGATCTTTAATTTTTTTAGTTGCTAAATATACAGACATACCGAGTAAAGATATGATGGTCGATATACTTTTGTAAGAGTGTGATTTTTACTGGGTATTCAAATTTGAATGTAGTATTTGATTGTCTATATATCCTCCATCGTGCTACCATAATTAACTGAATGTAGGAATGGCAATGGGACATGACGAGAAGAGAGCAGAGCATGCAGACGCATAAGGGGTAGGCATGTTAACATTTAAACGGGGCAAGACATAGCGAAGCAGGGCAAAATTTAATTTTTGCAGATTTATAATTGGGCATAGCAAGTAGCAAGTCATCCATTCCTGGAGTAATATTTCTCTTTTACTTCCTTTAAATTAGTAGCGGGACATTCAGATCGATATAATTCATCTTCTGCTAATACTATGCTTGTCACGACCCAAAATCATAACTCAGGTCGTGATGGCGCCCAACACCGGGTCAGGCAAGCCAACAGTTTGTTTACTAGTGAAATTTCCTTATTTGATAAATAATCCCCACACTTACCAAATTTTAAGCTTAGAATATTTAAGTAAAAGTAGATAAATTAGCCAACATAAGTAAATGTAGTCACAAGGATCATGAACCAACATATACAGTCCCAAAAATATAAAGTCTACTATGTGTGTGCCAGGAACTAGTGTCACAAGTCTACAAGTGAACTACTAGAATATACAAAAGATGAAATAAATTGTTCTACTGTCTGAAGGAAGTAGACAAAAATAAACAAAATATAACTCCATTGTGCTGCTGAGAGTCGCCAAGGGAAGCAGCTCACCGTAGAGTCAGGTCCAGAATATACTCCCAGGGTCAAGCTCCGGTCAGATAACCGGATGCACCAGCCTCAGAATCTGTACAATTAAGTACAAAAGCGTAGCATGAGTACATAAACAGATATGTACCCAGTGAGTATCCCGCCTAACCTCAAAGAAGTAGTGAGGAGAGGTCGACGTGATACTTACTAGGGTCAGACAATGTGAAATGAATACATGCAAATCAGTAATAGCAGTAATGAACAGTAATATGGAAATGAGCATCAAATAACAATCTCTAGTACCCTCACGCTATCCTTTTCCATGGCATACAAGCTATTTAACCTTCTTTCTTTCATGAAATCAACAGTTACAATTACAGGGCTTCTCACAAATTACCAAAACATATAACAGGTTATGAACGTGTGGTCGTTACGACGTGAAAAGTAAATGTGCACTGCCGAGGGTCGAACGACCCGAACCATAGATGCATCTATCTGCCCCGCTCCTGAATCAAACATGCGACACAGTTAATATAGTACTAAGACTACCCCGCTCGCGAATCATTCATGCCACTCGGGTTAATATAATACTAGGACTATCCCGCTCGCGAATCATCCATGCGACTCGGGTTCCCGTATAAATACATGATTAGCAGGAGATTCCATATAATTTAGCAGGGAACATACTAACAAGGTGAGAATTTATTAATGTCAACTTCTTAGGCCTTCACATGAGAGATTCGAGGATATTAGACTACTTAGACCATATGGAAGATCACAGATATAACACGCAAAACATGCTTGTGAGTCCTAAACTACCCGACAAGGCATAATAGTAGCTACGCACGTGTTCTCGTCACTTCGTGCGTGCGTAGCCCTCGAAAATAAGGACAAAGAAACATTTATAATCACCTATGGGGACAATTCTCTCTTACAAGGTTAGAAAGGAGACTCACCTTGTGTTGAACCTACTCTCCGGGCCAAGAACGCACCCGAAAATTCCAAACTCGTGACCCAAGGATTCGAAACTAGCCAAATGTTATGCAAATATATCAATTTATGCTCAAAAGCATGGAATTCTCCTATTCACTTAGTTATTTCACCTTACTTGAAAATTCCTAAAATACACCCCCGGGCCCACATGCTCAGATTCTGGAAATTTATGAAGGAACCAATCACCCATACCCTAAGGATCATTAATATATAGTTTTAGTGTGATTCCATGGCAAATTTCTTGGAAATTCTGCCATTTTCCAAAAACTTAGGGTTTTCACTCTAACCCATGATTTTCCACTAATTAGTGTGTTAATCTACATAAAAATTCAAGTATTCAACTTAAATAATAATTGGAATCACTTACCTCTCATTTTCTAGGTGAAATCCCTTATTTGAAAGCTCCCAAAATCGCCACAAGTGAAGAAAAATGGCTAAAATGGGAATAAGTCCCGTTTAAATCTAACACTGCCCAGCTGCCCCTTGTGTGCGATCGCAGCTGGGGCAGTGCAATCACACAAGCCAATGGCCAGGACCCGTGAAAAGTGTACTGCGCGATCACACAAGGAGGCTTGCGATCGCGGAGAGTAATTGGGCCAGGCCTGTGCGACTGCGGGGGAGGGAGTACGAACGCAGAGAATAAAACTGGGCCAGGCCATATAACACCCCTATGCGAGCGTAGACAAGACCATTCGATCGCACAAGGAATTTTCCCACACCCTACCAACTCCTTCTATGCGATCCCATCATTGCACCTGCGATCGCAATGAAGGAAACCAGTCAATTAAAATTTGGTTTTTGAATTTAACTCCGAGGGGTCTGAAACTCACCCGAGCCGCTCGGATCCCCGTCCAAAGGCACTGGAAGGTTTGTATTCATGATACAAACTCGCTCGAATTTCCGGAACGTGAAAAACAACAACGAAACTAAGAATTCGACTCTGAAACCAAATTGAATCAAACTTCGAACTTAAAGTTCTATAATTCGCTTTCAATGCGCCGAACCGACCTATACTACTAGGAATGACCCTAAATTTTGCAAGCAAGTCATAAATGACATAATGGAACTATTGCTGGTCTCGGAATTTCGTTCGGACCTCGATAACACAAAAAAAGTTCCAAACCAAATTTCAAACTTAAGGAAACTCTAATTTCGATATTGGACACCGAAACGCCCCCGAGTCATCCAAAACCAATTCCACACATATGCTTAAGTCCGAAATCATCATACAAAGCTACTGGAACCGTCGAAACTCAATTCCGAGGTCGTTTACTAAAAATGTTGAGCGAAGTCAAACTTTAGCCTTAAAGTACAGCCTTAAGGAACCAAGTGTTCTTATACCACTCTTAATGCTTCCGAATCCCGAACCACCCGTCCCCGCACGTCATAAATCATAATAAGCCGTTATGAGAAGTCTCATTTAGGGGAGCAGGGTCCTAATACGCAAAACGACCGGTCGGGTCGTTACATTCTCCACCTCTTAAACAAACATTCGTCCTCGAACAGGTCTAGAATCATGCCTGAAGTGCTGAATAAATTTGGATATCTTCTCCACATGTCCTCCTCGGACTCCCTGGCGCCTCCTCGACTGGTTGGCCCCTCTACTGGACCTTTACAGCAGAAACTCTCTTGGATCTTAACTGGTGATCCTGCCTGTCAATAATAGCAACTGGCTCCTCCTCGTAGCCCAACTTCTCATCCAACTGAATAGTGCTGAAATCAACCAGGTGAGAGAAGTCGGCGTGGTACCTCTGGAGCATGGATACGTGAAAGACCGGATGAACTCCTGATAACCTGGGAGGTAAAGCAAGCTCATAAGCCACCCCTCCAACTCGCCTCAATACTTCGAAAGGACCTATAAACCTCGGGCTCAACTTGCCCTTCTTCTCGAATCTCATAATACCCTTCATCGGCGAGACTTTCAACAGAACCTTATCTCCCTCCATAAATGACACATCACGCGCCTTCTGATCTACGTAACTCTTCTGTCTGGACTATGCTGTGCGGATCCTCTCCTGAATCAACTTCACTTTCTCCAAAGAATCTCTCACCAGGTCGGTGCCATATAACTTAGCCTCGCTAGGCTCAAACCACCCGATAGGAGAACGACATCGCCGACCATACAAAGCCTCAATGGAGCCATCTCGATGCTGGACTGATAGCTGTTATTACAAACAAACTCGGCCAAAGGCAAGAACTGGTCCCACTGACCTCCAAAGTCAATCACACATGCCCTGAGCATGTCGCCAATATCTAGACTGTCCGCTCCGACTGACCATCAGTCTGAGGGTGAAATACTGTGCTGAGATCTATCTGAGTACTCATCTCACTATGCAATGCTCTCCAGAAATGCAAGGTGAACTGAGGACCTCGATCTGATATAATGGACACCGGAACACCGTGCAACTGGACTATCTCCCGAATGTAGATCTGGGCCAACCTCTCAGAAGTATAAGTAGTAGCCACTGGAATGAAATGCGCCGATTTGGTCAATCTATCCATAATGACCCACACCGCGTCAACCTTCCGCAAAGTTTGAGGCTACCCAACCACGAAGTCCATAGTGATGCGCTCTCACTTCCAATTAGGAATGGGCATCTGCTGAAGTAGGCCTCCTGGCCTCTGGTGCTCATACTTAATCTGCTGGCAGTTAAGGCACCTAGTCACATACTCCACAATGTCCCTCTTCATCAGCCTCCACCAGTAATGCTTCTTCAAATCACGATACATTTTCGTAGCACCAGGATGAACAGAATACCGAGAACTGTGTGCCTCCTTTAGAATGCTCTCCCTCAGGCCATCAACACTAGGAACACATAAACGGCCCTAAAGTCTCAGAACACCATCCTTGCCAATAGTAACCTCCTTGGCACCACCCAGTACCACTGTCTCCCGAAGCTCTGCCAAGCACGAATCATCAACATGTCGAGCCTTAATTTCACCCAATAACGAAGACTGAGCAACCACATGTGCTAGAACTCGACGAGGCTCTGAAAGGTCTAATCTCACCAGGCTATTAGCCAAGGACTGAATGTCCAAGTCTATAGGTCTCTCCTCTACTGCAATATAAGCCAAGCTACCCATGCTCCCAGCCTTCCTGCTCAAGGCATCCGCTACCACATTCGCCTTGCCCGGATGATATAGAATGGTGATGTCATAATCCTTCAACAACTCAAGCCACCTGCGCTACCTCAAATTAAGATCCCTCTGTTTGAAAAAGTGCTGCAAGATGCGGTGGTCTGTGTAAACCTCACAGGACACCCCATACAAGTAGTGCCTCCAAATCTTAAGAGCATGAACAATCGCCGCCAACTCCAAATCGTGCACAGGATAATTTTCTCATGAACCTTTAGCTGGCGTGAAGCATAAGCAATAACTCTCCCTTCCTAAATCAACACACACCCCAAGCCAACACGCGAAGCGTCGCAATATACTATATACATCCCAGAACCGGAAGGCAATACTAGAACTGATGCCGAGGTCAATGTTGTCTTGAGCTTCTGAAAGCTCGCCTCACACTCGTCAGACCATCGGAACGGGGCATTCTTCTGAGTCAATCTAGTCAATGGAGCTGCAATAGAAGAGAACCCCTCCACAAATCGACGATAATAGCCTGCTAGGCCCAAAAAGCTCCTGATCTCGGTAGTTGAAGTAGGACGCGACCAACTCTGAACCGCCTCAATATTCTGAGGATCAACCTTGATACCCTCTCCGGATACCACATGCCCCAAGAATGCCACAAAATCCAACCAGAACTCACACTTGGAGAACTTAGCATATAGCTTATGTCCTCGCAAAGTCTGGAGCACAACTCTCAAATGTTGCTCGTGCTCCCCCACGCTACGTGAGTAAATCAAAATGTCACCAATGAAGAAAATGACAAAGGAATCAATATGCGGCCTGAATACCATGTTCATCAAGTCAATAAATGCTGCGGGGGAATTAGTCAAGCCAAAGGACATCACTAGGAACTCATAATGGCCATATCTCGTACGAAAAGCAGTCTTCGGAACATCTGAGGCTTGAATCTTCAACTGATGATATCCTGATCTCAAATCAATCTTAGAAAACACCCGAGAACCCTGTAACTGGTCAAACAAACCATCGATGCACGGAAAAGGATACTTGTTCTTAATGGTGACCGTGTTCAACTGGCGGTAATCAATACACATTCGTATGGACCCATCCTTCTTCTTCACGAATAGAACTGGAGCACCCCACGGCGATACACTCGGTCTGATTAACCCCTTTGCTAAAAACTCCTCAAGCTGCTCCTTTAACTCCTTCAACTCCTTCGGAGTCATACAGTACAGAGGAATATATATAGGCTGGGTACCTAGAGCTAAATCAATGCAGAAATCAATATCATGATCCGGAGTCATGCTTGGAAGGTCTGAAGGAAACACATCAGCAAACTCTCGAACAACTGGCACTGAATCAATCATCGGAGACTCGGCGGTGGTGTCCCGCACATAAGCAAGATAGGCCAGACAACCCTTCTCGACCATATGTCGAGCCTTCAGGAATGAAATAACCCGGCTGGCTGCACTAACTGAGGAACCTCTCCACTCCAGCCTAGACGACTCGAGCATGGCTAAAGTAACTGTCTTGGCATGGCAATCTAGCACGACATGATAAGGAGACAGCTAATCCATGCCGAGAATAACCTCAAAATCAACCATGTCGAGCAACAAAAGGTTCGCTCTGGTCTCGAATCCACAGAATGTGATCACACAATACCGATAGATCCGGTCTACCACCACAGAATCAGCCACAAGAGTGGACACACATATAGGAGAACCCAAGGACTCATGAGGAGCATCCAGGAAATGAGCAAATAAGGCTGAAACATAGGAATAGGTGGATCCAGGATCAAATAACACTGATGCCTCTCTACCAAAATAATACTTGTGATCATGGCGTCTGAGGCCACTGCATCTGATCTGGCCGAAATGACATAGAATCTAGTTGGAGTACCGGAAGACTGAGCTCCACCAGAGTGAACCAGAGCTACCTGATCTCCCCCGGACTAGCCTCCACCTCTAAGACGACCCCTGCCGACCTATCCTCTACCTCTAGGTGGCCTGACTGCTGGTGCTGGACTCATAGGCTGGTAACCCTGCTGCACTGCTGGTGCTGGACTCATAGGCTAGTAACCCTGCTGCACTGCCTTGCCCCGAAACCTAGGACAAGTCCTCCTGATATGGCCGAGATCCCCGCACTCATAACATCTCACTGGAGGCATAGCCTGCTTCCCTGAAGAAAAACCCCGGATAACTGGGGGACGGTGGGAACCCTCTAGCATAGCGCTAAAATAAGGTCTCACTAGAGCACCACGAGGAGGTGGTGGTGGGGGTGCTGAATATGGGGCCTGCTGGGCTGACCCCTACCAAACTGACCTCTGCCCCTAGTAAGGCACCTCTGAAATCCCCGGAATATCCGGCTCTCTTATCCTGCGGTGCCTACTCTCTGATCCTCGATCGGTAACCCTCGATCCTACAAGCAATCTCCACTACCAGCTGATAAGGAGTCCCTATCTCCACCTCTCGGGCCATGTTGGCCCTAATGCCTGGATGCAACCCGGCTACAAATCTCCGCACTCTCTCAGCATCGGTAGGTAGTATCATGAGTGCATGGCGAGACAACTCTGAAAATCTGGCCTCATAATCTGTCACTAACATCTGTCCCTACTCCAACTGCTCAAACTGATACCGCAGCTCTTCCCTCTCAGAGGGTGGGATATATCTGTCTAGAAACATCTGAGTGAACTGCTCCCAAGTGATAGGAGGAGAATCTGCTGGCCTACTGGGAATATAGGACTGCCACCATCTGCGAGCTCTGCCCTCTAACTAGAAAGTAGCAAAGTTTACTCCATGGGACTCTAGTATCCTCATGTTGTGCAGTCTGTCCCTGCACCTGTTAATGAAATCCTGGGCATCCTTGCCTCGCTCACCCCTGAAGACCGGAGGGTGCAATCGAGTCCATCTGTCCAATAACTTCTGCGGATCACCAGTCTGCAGCTGGTCTGGGATAAGGTGCTGCTGCTACAGGCTGGACCCCACCCACAAGTAGTGTACCCGGGGTATGATGAAGTGCTGTTGTCTGGCCTGCAGCCTGGGTAGTAAGGGTTTGCGCTCCCCCACCTGCCTGAGATGTGGCAGGATCCGCTGGAAATAAACCAGCCTGAGACATAGTATCCATAAATCTCATCATACGGCCCATGACCTCCTGGAAGCCTGGCGCCATCATGAAGTCCACTGGAGCAGGACCCGCTAGGGGCACCCCCCTGCTCCTCTATAGTAGGATTCCCTGGTGGTGCAACTGGAATAGCTTTGGGACGCCCCCGTACCCTACCTCAGGCTGGTGCCCTCCCCCGGCCTCTGCCAGATGTACGCGTCCTCACCATTTGTGAGAGAATAGAAGAATGAGATTTAGTAAACCATCATCTGCATGATAGATCATGAATAAAAAGAGATTTCCTAACACCCTATAGCCTCCCGAAGATAAATACAGACGTCTCCGTATCGATCCGCAAGACTCTATTAGGTTTGCCCGTGACCTGTGAGACCTACGTGAACCTAGTGCTCTGATACCAAGTTGTCTCGACCCAAAATCCTAACTCAGGTCGTGATGGCGCCCAACACCGGGTCAGGCAAGCTAACAGTTTGTTTACTAGTGAAATTCCCTTATTTCATGAATCATCCCCACACTTACCAAATTTTAAGCTTAGAACATTTAAGTAAAAGCGGATAAATTAGCCAACTTAAGTAAATGTAGTCACAAGGATCATGAACCAACATATACAGTCCCAAAAATATAGAGTCTACTATGTGTGTGCCAGGAACTAGTGTCACAAGTCTACACGCGAACTAGTAGAGTATACAAAAGATGAAATAAATTGTTCTACTGTCTGAAGGAAGTAGACAGAAATAAACAAACGATAACTCCATAGTGCTGGTGAGAGTCGCCAAGGGAAGCAGCTCACCGTGGATTCAGGTCCAGAATATACTCCCAGGGTCAAACTCCGGTCAGATAACCAGATGCACCAACCTCAGAACCTGTACAATTAAGTACAGAAGCATAACATGAGTACATAAACAGATATGTACCCAGTGAGTATCCCGCCTAACCTCAAAGAAGTAGTGAGGAGAGGTCGACGTGATACTTACTAGGGCCAGACAATGTGAAATGAATACATGCAAATCAGTAATAGCAGTAATGAACAGTAATATGGAAATGAGCATCAAATAACAATCTCTAGTACCCTCACGCTATCCTTTTCCATGGCATACAAGCTATTTAACCTTCTTTCTTTCATGAAATCAACAGTTACAATTACAGGGCTTCTCACAAATTACCAAAACATATAACAGGCTATGAACATACGGTCGTTACGACGTGAAAAGTAAATGTGCACTGTCGAGGGTCGAACGAAACGAACCATATATGCATCTATCTGCCCCGCTCCTGAATCAAACATGCGACACAGTTAATATAGTACTAAGACTATCCCTCTCGTGAATCATTCATGCCACTCGGGTTAATATAATACCAGGACTATCCCGCTCGCGAATCATCCATGCGACTCGGGTTCCCGTATAAATACATGATTAGCAGGAGATTCCATATAATTTAGCAGGGAACATACTAACAAGGTGAGAATTTATTAATGTCAACTTCTTAGGCCTTCACATGAGAGATTCGAGGATATTAGACTACTTAGACCATATGGAAGATCACAGATATAACACGCAAAACATGCTTGTGAGTCCTAAACTACCCGACAAGGCATAATAGTAGCTACGCACGTGTTCTCGTCACTTCGTGCGTGCGTAGCCCTCGAAAATAAGGACAAACAACCATTTATAATCACCTATGGGGACAATTCTCTCTTACAAGGTTAGAAAGGAGACTCACCTTGTGTTGAACCTACTCTCCGGGCCAAGAACGCACCCGAAAATTCCAAACTCGTGACCCAAGGATTCGAAACTAGCCAAATGTTATGCAAATATATCAATTTATGCTCAAAAGCATGGAATTCTCCTATTCACTTAGTTATTTCACCTTACTTGAAAATTCCTAAAATACACCCCCGGGCCCACATGCTCGGATTCCAAAATTTTTTGAAGGAACTAATCACCCATAGCCTACGGATCATAAATATATATTTTTTGTGTGATTCCATGGCAAATTTCTTGGAAATTCTCCCATTTTCCAAAAATCTTGGTTTTTCACTCTAACCCATGATTTTCCACTAATTTGTGTGTTAATCAACATAAAAATTCAAGTATTCAACTTAAATTATAATGTGAATCACTTACCCCTCAGTTGCTAGGTGAAGTCCCTTCTTTGAAATCTCCCAAAATCGCCACAAGTGAAGAAAAATGGCTAAAATGGGACTATGTCCCGTTTGAATATAACACTGCCCAACTGCCCCTTGTGTACGATCGCATCTGGGGTAGTGCAATCGCACAAGCCAATGGCCAGGACCCCTGAAAAGTCTACTGTGTGATCGCACAAGGAGGCTTGCGATCGCAAAGAGTAATTGGGCCAGGCCTGTGCGACTGCAGGGGAGGGAGTGCGAACGCAGAGAATAAAATTGGGTGAAGCCATAAATCACCCCTATGTGAACACAGACAAGCCCATTCGATCACATAGCACATTTTCCCACACCCTGCCAACTCATTCTATGTGATCGCATCATTGCACCTGCGATCGCACTGAAGGAAACCAGTAAGTGAAAATCTGGTTTTTGAATTTAACTCTGAGGGGTCCGAAACTCACCCGAGCCCCTTGGGACCCCGTCCAAAGGCACTGAAAGGTCTGCATTCATGATACAGACTCGCTCAAATTTTTGGAACACGAAAAACAACAACGAAACTAAGAATTCGACCCCAAAACCAAATTGAATCAAACTTTGAACTTAAAGTTCTAGACTTCGCTTTCAATGCGCCGAACCGACCTATACTAATCGGAATGACCCCAAATTTTTCAAGCAAGTCATAAATGACATAAAGGAACTATTCCCGGTCTCGAAATTCCATTCGGACTTCGATAACACAAAAACACATTCCAAGCCAAATTTCAAACCTAAGGAAACTCTATTTTCGATATTGGGCGCCGAAACGTCCCCGGGTCATCCAAAACCCATTCCGAACATACGCCCAAGTCCAAAATCATGATACGAAGCTACCGGAATCGTCAAAACTTGATTCTGAGATCGTTTACTCAAAATATTGACCGAAGTCAAACTTTAGCCTTAAAGGTCAACCTTAAGGAACCAAGTGTTCCTATACCACTCTAAATGCTTCCGAATCCCGAACCACTTGTCCCCGCAAGTCATAAATCATAATAAGATGCTACAGGAGGTCTCATTTAGCGGAACGGGGTCCTGATACGCAAAACGACCGGTCGAGTCGTTACAAGTTGCAAAATTCTATTGTCTGGTAACTGAAATAGTCCTCTAAATTACAATAGCTTCTCCCTGATTTATGATCAACTCTATATTAAAGATAAATAGTGACTCTATATGTTCATTAAAGTGTTTATTTTCTTGATAAATTATATTATTTACTTTCACTTTAAATTTTTTATATCGGAAACATGCTCTCTACATCTTAAGGGTAAGGTCTGCATACACACTACCCTCCCCAAACCTCACTTGTGGGACTCTAATGAGTTTTTTGTTGTTGTTGTTGTAGAACTTTATGTAACAACCCGATAGGTCATTTTGAGTAGTAGCTCTCTTTTCTGTGTTTCGAGACATTTCATAGCTCAATTTAATGATTTATGACTTGCGTGCATGGTCCACGTTAATTTTTGAAAAGTGTATATGTGAAATTTTAAAGAAAATATGATTTTTGACATTAAAAATGGCTAGAGTTGACCACGATCAATAGTTTTGGTAAACAACCTCAGACCGATATTTTTACAAATTCGGTAGGTTCTTATGATGATTTTGGACTTGCACTCATGTTTGGTCGGGTCTTGGGTGACCCGAGGCCGTTTGGGCGCATTATGTGAAAAGTTAAAAAATTGAGTTATGAACTTAAAAATCTTGGGTTTTAACGATCTATTCTTGATTTTAGATGTTATTTTGATGTTTTGAGCATGCGAGCAAGTTTGTATGATTTTATTACACTTGTTTGAATGTTCGGATTGGATCCCGAAGGGCTTAGATGAGTTCCTCATGCGTTGTAGATAGTTTTGGCATAACTGATGAAATCTGGTGTTGTGAATCTGTAGGTCTCGCATTTGCGGACACTTGTTCGCAATGTAAGCTTCGAATTTGCGATGTCAGGCTCGCATTTGCAAAGTGAGACATGGGACTGGGAACTTCACTTATGCGAAGAACAAGTCACATTTGTGAAATGGAGGGACCTCGCATTTGTGACTTTGGTGTCACATTTGCGACTCTCGAAAGCTGAGCACAACTTCACTTTTGCGAAGTTTTGTCCGCATTTGCAATTGAGAGATCTTCGCAAATGCGAAGAGTGAGTCGCGATTGCGATAACTGGAAGGCTTAGCACTAATCACATTTGCGATCAGTTGTTCGCATTTGTGGACGTCTTAATTGTGAACAAGGCTTCACAATTGCGATACCTGTAGTTGGAGAAAATATGGGAATTTCAGGACGTAGCTCAGTTTACACCTTTTTTTTGAACCCTAGACTCCATAAAGGCTATTTTGAAGAAAAATTTAATCCCAACTTCATAGGTTAGTAACTTTAACTTGTTTTTATTAAATTTTCAGTACTTTTTAATGAATTTCATCATCAAATCTAAGATTTATACAGTAGAAATTGGGGGGTTTTGGGTAGAATTTAAATTTTTTATAAAATTGAGATTTAGACCTAAAGTTAAGGTCAAATTTCGAAACAAAATTGCATATATGGACTCGGGGGTGAATGGATAATCGAGATTTGATCTTAATTTAGGATTTCGACCACGTGGGTCCGAGTTGAGGAATTTCTCCTGATTTTCTTACCTTATTTGGATTTATTCTTTTACTTGAAAGAAGAGTAGAATATTAACCATAATTATTTTACTTTTCCTTATGGGAAAATATAGTTCTCTTCCATATTTGACGGATTCTTTTCTTGGAGAAAAATGTTTCGGCCTAAATAAATTGAGAGACGTTCCTTCACACAAATAACACAATAGTATCCACAATGTAGTATAAGAGAGTCTTATTTCGAGGGAGATATTTCTCTCAATAGTTTTTTCTTCTTTTATGTTAGTTTTATCATATGTTAGTCAATCGACCAAATCATATTAAAATGTTATGTCTCTTTTAGTATACTCTTTATGTCGTTTAATTTATCGTCACCAAAGGTTTTCTTTGTTAATTTCTGCATAACACCTTGTTATTTTCGATCGCAACAAGTGGTATCAGATCTAGTAGTTGAAGCGAGATTAAATACAGGTTCAAGGCTAGTTCAAATCAAGCAACGAGGAAAAAATGTCAAAAATACTACATGTGGAGATAATCTTTTCAACCAAATAGTTTCAAAACTCATACTGCTGCATAGTTAGAAAAAAAATTATTTTTAATCCACACATGGGCTCCTACTATTAGTTCATGTTTTTTCTTAATGCATGGGCTTCACTTTCAACCCTTGAATACTTTCAACACATGAGATCCAATTTTGAACTCGTGCTTACGTTTAACACATGGGATCCTACTTTTAACCCTACTCACTTTTAATGTAGGGCTCCACTTTTAGCTGACCCACTTTAATGTAGGGCTCTACTTTTAAACCTGCTCACTTTTAATGTAGAGTTCTAATATTTTTAACCCGTGCTCATCTTTAATGAACGAGGCTCTAATTTTTAACTCATACCTATTTTTAACTATCCCAAGTAGCAGTGATGAAGAATATGTGAAGAAGGCAGATCAAGCATTGTCAAGAAAATTCAGGCAAATGGGCACAATTTTTAGGAATTCTTGATTTTCTTACCTTATTTGGATTTATTCATTCAATTGAAAGAAGAGTAGACTATTAACCATAATTGTTTTACTTCTCCTTACAGGAAAATATATATCTCTTACATATTTGATGGATTCCTTTCTTAGAGGAAAAGATTGTGGCCACTTTAAAAAAAATCATTTTCAACCCATACATGTGGGCCAAATTTTAACTAATATTTTTTTCTTAATGCATGGGCTCCACTTTAAACACTAGCTTACTTTCAACGCATGAGCTCTAATTTTGAATTCATGCTTACTTTTAATGCATGAACTCTCACTTTTAACCTACTCACTTTTAACGTAGGGCTCTAATTTTAACCCTACCTACTTTTAACGTAGGGCTCTACTTTTAACCCTGATCAATTTTAATGGAGGCTCTAATATTTTTAACCCGTGCTCATTTTTAACGCACGAGGCTCCAATATTTAACCCAGGCGCCTTGAGTACCTGTCCCCCAACCGGAGCTACTGGCGGCTTCTCAGTCACTGCTCGGGCAGGTGCTATGGATGCAACATGTGCCCCTCCTAGGCCCTTACACCAACCCCGTCCTCTTGTCATTCTAGCAGTTGGAGTGGGTATTTGATCATCTGATCCAACAGCGCGTGTCCTCGCCATCTGTGAGAGAATAGAAAGATAAAGGCTCAAATTTCGAAATCAACAAGTTCGCACGACAATGAATAAAATAGGTGTTATTTTCCTTATAGTTCTATAGCCTATCAAAGGTAAGTACAGACGTCTCCATACCGATTTGCAAGACTCTACTAAAGTTGCTTATGGTAACACCTATAAACCTAGAGCTCTGATACCGACTTGTCATGACCCCAAATTCCCACCTTAGGAAGCCGTGATGACACCTAGTCTCTAAGAATAGGAAAGCCTAACATACGAGAGAATTTAATAGAAATAACAACTAAGGATATTAAATTAAACTGCAAATCTCATGATAACATCAATACTGAATAACAATCACGAAATCCCAAAAATCTGTGGAACTGAGTCGTAAGCTCTATAAAGAATGTGCTAATAATCTCTAAATACAACTCTACTCTAAATGAGGATAAATAGTTGTAAAGCAATAGAAGAAGGTGACTTTGAGGCCTCTGAGCATCAAGCAGTTATAACTTTATGTCTTGAAAGTATCTGGTCAAATCACTTGTGTCCGGCACGAGCATATGTACATAGGTTTGGCGATTTGCGAAGAAAAGTAGTCGAAGCTCAAGCAGGCTATTCATGGCTTCTCCAACTACTGGCTAGCCTCCTAGTAAGGATGGTAAGTCGTCCCTACCATCCCCACAACCTCAAAAAATATCTACAATCCCTAATCCATTCCAAAAATACGCACAATTATTACAACCTAAAGCATTAAATGCGCCCATGCAAACCTTAGCCAAAATAACTATCAAAACAGTCGAGTATCTACACGGTGAGCCTATAATCAAGTGGAAGAAGATAAAAGTTAAGCAATCCATCATTCAACAAGGATTGCAATTGGCAGTGCTTCGAAAATTCTATTATGGCAAGCATGTGATCACTCGTAAAGCTATTCCTATTCAATATGAACTCAAGGGTGCTTGTTATTGGTCTTATTGAAGATAATGATGTCTTGATCAGGTAGTAACTAATGGAAGATTATGTGAACTTGCTTTCAAAGCTTGATTTTTATTTGAAATCTCAAGGCGAGATGTGGAAAATGAGGTGTACGGAGTGGAATCCTTGGTGGAAGCCTGATGAAGAAACTCCAATTGCAATTGGTTGGATTAGTTTTCCAGAATTTCCTCAAACTTTATTTGGTAAGGAAGTTGTATTTTATTTGGCAAGTGTCGTAGAAAAGCCATCAAATGTTGATTTAGCTACTCAACATGGTATTAGACCTAGTTGTGCAAAAGTGAAAGTAGAGGCGAACTTATTAGCAAAGTTTTCTCAAAGAATTAAAATTATGGAGGAAGAAGATGAATTTGGGAATGTGGAATCTAAGTGGATCAAGATAAAGTAAGATTACATGCCTAAGTATTGTAAAACAAGTAATAATCAAGGCCATAATGAATTGGACTCTTGGGTGATTTTACACAAGAAATTTGATGAAACTATTGAAGATCATAGTAAAGGAAAGGAAGTTGTTGGAACTGCAGCTAATACTACTAAGGTTCTCATGAGTGGTAACGTGGTTGGGAAACCTATTCCTAACTCTGCAAAGCAAGAGTGGATGCAAAAAGACAAAACAAGCACCAAAGGGATAAAATGGGATATATAATTGGCAATGCAAAGGAACACGAGGCTGACAAATTGAAAGGAAAGATCAATAAGAGGTAGTAGCTACAAGAAACAAATTTGATGCATTGGAAGTTGAAGAAATTTAACAAACAATTTTGATGCTCACTGATAGCTAGGGAGATGTGAAAGTTAAAGAGAAGGAGAAGAAACAAGTGGAGAATGAATTCATGTGTTGATACCCAATTTTGCCCTTATATTTTTTCAAATAATATATATATTTTCAAATATCATTTTTCATCATTACTTAATTTACAAGAGTTATACAAGTATTTCCTATAACATTTCATAATTTTTAGAGCTTTAAAATTGATTTCCTTGCATTTAAATTACTTGATTATTTATTACTTATCGTTTCAAATTATTTTGTGATCACTTAATCATCTAAACTTATTACTTGTATCCACATATACGTTCCATAATATTTTACCTCATTTTGTATAGTTATATTTGTATTTTTAGGCTATTTACACAATATTGCAATAATAGCCTATGTGCTATGCATAATCACATTTTTCACATTATTTATGCCGAATAGCATTTGTTATATTTTAAATTACTATTTACAATCATTTTATTACACAAGTAATATTTTATTATAAAATATTTTATTAGAAATTTATGTGTATTTAATTTATAGCCTATATACAAGGCTAATTTAGGTGCGGTCAACGCTTCGCAGGTGCGGTCAATGCTTTGCAGGTGCGGGCCATTTCCCGCAGAAGCGGAGCCGCAGGTGCGGTCTCCCTTCTGCAGGTGCGACCATTGGCCCCTTCACATTTTCCGCAGGTGCGAAAAACCTGAAGGCAGTGAGGTTGTTAAAATACGGGACTTAGTCATTTTTGAACCATCTTTCTTCATCTTGGACGATTTGGAGAGCTTGCAAAGGGGATATTCGACCTAGCAATTGTAAGGTAAGTAATTCCTACCATAAAGTGAGTTTAATACTTGAATTTTTGGGTAGATTAACACATTAAATTAGTAGAAATCATGGGTTTAGAGCAAAACATAGGATTTTGATAAAAGTGAGAATTTACCAAGGAATTGGTTATGGAATCATGCAAAAACTATATAATATTGATCCTTAGGTTATGGTGATTATTTTCCTTGAAAATTTCCGGAATCCGAGCATATGGGCCCAGGAATGTATTTTGGGATTTTGCAAATTAGGTTGAAATAATCATTTAAATAGGGGAATTGTGGACTTTTGGGGCTAGATTGATTTATTTATGTGATGTTTGGCTAGTTTCGAGTCCTTGGGCGACGAATTTGGAGTTTCGGGCGCGTTTTTGACCCGGAAAGTAGGCTTGACACGAGGTAAGTCTCCTTTCTAACCTTGTAAGAGGGAATTGTCCCCGTAGGTGAATATAAAGAATTATATGCTATTATTTGTGTGTGTGTGTGTGTGTNACTATGTTATGTCGAGTAGTCTAGGATTCACCGGCATGCTTTATGTGCCGTATTTATAATCTTAACGATAATTTAGGTTGAAAAATATCATTACATTATTAAGTGAATATCTAGAAGGTTACATCACGCAAATCTAGGTTATTGGTCCTTCTTTGTAAGAATATTCTCTACTAAGTTCCTGATTTTTCTGTTAATTATGTGTATATATACGGGCACCCACGTCACATGTATGATTCGCGAGCGGGGTATCCCTACTACTATGTTGAACGCGTCACAAGTTCGATTCGTGTTCAGTGTAATAGATGCATATATGGTTCGAGCCGTTCGACCCTTCGGCAGTGCACATTTATTATTGCGTCGTATCGTCCATACGTTCACGACATGTTATGTGTTTGTTAATTGTTTGGTGTTTTTGTGGTTATTTACCTGTTGAATATCCTGGAAGAATGAAATTTATAATCTGTACGATAGAGGACTTGACGCGTAAAGGTAATCTTAAGGAAATTCGATGCTCCTGTCTTTATCATGTATTTATAAATGCCATTCTTGCTTAGACTTATATTTAAAACATATTATTTCGGCCCTAGTAAGCATCACATCGAGCTCTCGTCACTACTTCTTCAAGATTAGGCAGGATACTTACTGGGTACATATTGTTTATGTACTCATGCTACGGTTTGTACTTAATTGTACAGGTTCTGAGGTAGGTGCATCTGGGTATCATCCCGTAGCTCCTTCCTAATTTATACCTGGTCGAGGCTTCACGGTGAGCTGCTTCGTCTGACGACTTCCATTAGCACTTTGGAGCTTTTCTTTTTGCTAAAACTGTCTATATTTTTCTCAGACAGTAGGACAGACTTTTATTCCTTTCGATATTACTCTACTAGATGCTTGTAAACTTGTGACACTGGTTCCTGGCACACACATTAGTAGACCGTTATCTTGGGATGTATTTATTAAATTATGCCCCTTTTTGGTTATTCAGCTTAAAATTTCCTAATTGTATGTTATTACTGAATGTCATAAATTTACTCTAATTAAACGTTGGGAAATGATTTTGAAAAAAAAAAGAATGAAACTCACCAGTAGATAAATGTTGGGTTGTCTGACCACGGTGTTGGGCGCCATCGCGACCTGGGTTAGGATTTGGGTCATGACAACATGGTATCAGAGCTCTAGGTTTATATAGGTCTCACAAGTTACAGCAAACCCACTAGAGTCTTGTGGATCGGTACAGAGACGTTTGTATTTATCTTCAAGAGGCTATAGGGTGTTAGGAAATCTCTTTTTATTCATCTTCTATCGTGCAGTTGATGGTATACTAAATCTCACTCTTCTATTCTCTCACAGATGGTAGGACGCGTGCAGCCGACGTTCCGAACACGAGAGAGGCCTCTACCACCGTCATCCGAGGCCGTGGAAGAGGTCGGTGGAGGGCACCGGCCCGAAGAAGGGGACGAGGACATCCTAGGGCTGTTCCAGTTACACCGCCAGTGGATCCAGCAGAGGATCCCACCATTGAGGAACATGGTGAGGTGCCCGCAACAGATCCTTCCCTGTTGGACTTCATGAGGGCGTCGGGATTTCCGGAGGTCATTGGCTGTATGATGCGTTTCATGGACACCATGACTCAGGTTGGTTTATTTCCAGCGGATCCCACCACATCTCATGCGGGAGGGGGAGCACAGACCCCTACTTCCCAGGCCGCAGGACACGCAACAACTGTATCTCAGACCCGGGGTACACTACCCGTGGGTGGGGTCTAGCCAGTAGTAGCAGCACCTGAGCCCAGACCAGCTGCAGACGATGATTTACAGAAGCTATTAGATAGGTGGACCAGATTGCACCCTCCTATCTTCGGAGGCGAGTGTCATGAAGATGACTAGGACTTTATTAATAGGTGTAGGGACAGACTGCACAATATGAGGATACTGGAGTCCCATGGAGTTGACTTCACTACTTTCCAGCTAGAGGGCAAGGCCCGTAGATTGTGGAAGTACTACATTCTTAGCAGGCCGGCAGATTCTCCTCCCATCACTTGGGAGCAGTTCACTCAGCTATTCCTGGACAGGTATATTCCACCCTCTGAGAGGGATGAGCTACGGTATCGGTTTGAGCAGCTGAAGCAGGGTCAGATGTCAGTTACTGACTACGAGGCTAGGTTTTTTGAGTTGTCTCGTCATGCACTTACGATACTTCCTACTGACGCAGAGAGAGTGCGGAGATTTGTAGCCGGGTTGCACTTAGATATTAGGGCCAACATGGCTCGAGAGGTGGAGATGGGGACTCCTTATGAGCTTGTGGTAGAGATTGCTCGCAGGATTGAGGGTTATCGGTCGAGGAGCAGAGAGCAGGGCAGCAGGATAAGAGAGCTCGTTTTCTGGGGATTTCAGAGGTGCTCCAGCTAGGGGCAGAGGTCAGTTTGGTAGGGACCAGCCTAGTAGGCCCCCATATTCAGCACCCCCACCACCTTCTCGAGGTGCTCCGATGAGGAATTATTTCAGTGCTATGCGGGAGAGTTCTTATCGCCCTCCAGCCATTCAGGGTTCCTTCGGTGGGTATTCTGGTTATAAGGGGTCTCCCAAACCATATTTCAGTGATATGCTAGAGAGTTCATACTGTCCTCCAGCTATTCAGGGTTCTTCAGGGCAGCAGGCTATGGTGCCGAGAGGTTGTTATGAGTGTGGGGATACAAGCCATATTAAGAGCACTTATACCAAGCTCCGGGGCAAGGTCGTGCAGCAAAGTCATCAGGCTATGGTTTCAGCACCGGCGGTTCGGCCACCCAGAGGTGGAGGACAGGCTAGTAGAGGTCGTCCTAGGGGTGAAGGTCAGGTAGGGGGAGCCCAGCCAACTCCTGTTCATTCCGGTGGAGGTCAGTCATCCGGCGCTCTAGCTAGATTCTATGCCTTCCCAGCCAGAACAGATGTAATGGCCTTAGATGCCGTGATCACAGGTATTATTTCAGTATGCAGTAGAGATGCATCAGTATTATTTGATCCAGGATCCACTTATTCATATGTATCAGCCTTGTTTGCTTATTTCCTGGATATTGTTCATGAGTCTTTGGGTACTCCTGTGTATGTGTCCACTCCTGTGGGCGATTCTGTGGTGGTAGACTGGATTTATCAGTCCTGTATGGTTACTTTCTGTGGGTTCGAGACTAGAGAGGACCTCCTGTTACTTGATATGATTAACTTTGAGGTCATCATAGGCATGGATTGGCTTTCTCCCTATCATGCCATTCTAGATTGCCATGCCAAGACTGTTACTCTAGCCATGCCCGAGTGCTAAGGGTGTCGATCTATCTGTCAAGATCAAAGAGGCCAGGGCCCTGGATGAGGAATTGGTAATGCCGAGTACATCGGATGAGGGCTCGGAAAACGGCTTGGACAACAGCGAAGGCGAAGAGTAGATTTTCCTCCTTTTTTGCTTTTTCCTTTTTCTGTATATGGGACCCTTTGGGGGAAGTTTTGTTAAAAACACCTCTGTAAATATAATTTTTGAAATAGAATATCTGTTGTCACATATAGAAAAAATTTTGTCGCGTAATGCTTACGTAACAATTGACTTTCATGCTTCTATTCTTAGCTACTTGGAACTCGCACTTGCAATAGTAGATCCTCTTGAGATCAGACACATTCTCGAGGCTAGGTTGGAATGTGAGCTTTGATCCCTCGAATGCCGTACGATGGTATCATTTATGTGATGTGACCATGAAGTGACTGAGGTGGCCCCACCGGTACACTTCCCCAAACATTATGATGACTTTGTCATAAATTGAATGGCCTTCAAAGTAGTTGGTTAGCCACATTTCGCTCTCTATATATATTCTTGCTCCTTCTTCATTCTAACTCTTGCATCTTTTCAAAACTTAGCTTTCCTTTCAACTTTCTCATCCCTTTCCTATTTTTGCAAAAACTGCTTTCATTCCTTCCTATTTATCTTTGCTTGAGTAGTTATGGTTGCCCTGCCCGAATCTGTTCACCAAGAAGAGGGCAATTCTTCCTCTTTTCCTAGCCCGGCCAGTGGTACACCGGCGGCGTATAGTTAGTTGGCCTCGTACTGCTCTGCTCCAAAGAAAGACTTTGCATTAGAGAAACCCTTCGATGCCCCGGGCCATCGAGAGCATGCTTCGAGGTTCGTCTGATCGATAGAAGAAAACCACCTCGAGGCCGTGAGGAGAGACTGTGGCTTAGGGGAACATGTGATGCTGTTGATACCTTCTCTCGAGAAGAGAACGCCATGAATTATGTAGAGGGATTCTTGATCGTGTATACGTACCTGTTTACATTAGGCCCCCTCGACCGACTTGTGCTCGAATTTTGCAAAAGGTACCGAGTCACCCTGGCACATATTCATCCATCCTTTTGGCGGATAGTGCTGGTGATGGGGTATGTTACCGTAAAGGCTGAGCTCGATTTTACCCTCAGCCACCTTATTAGATTATATCGGCCTCAGCATTGTCGAGGCTTGATTGCGCTATGACGCTGGTCCACTAGGCTTTTCATTGCCAGCGATGATGAGGACCGAAATGGAGGATGGATGAGTCGGTTTGTTCGAGTGAGGACCATCGATATCATTCCAGTATAGTTCCTTCCATTTCCCGAAAAATGGAACTTCAAACGTAAGTGCCATGTCGTACCTTAGTGTATTTTTCTCTTATCGATTTATAAGAGTGTTTCTTTTTCTCTTTTTCAGTGGTCCCATGGGTACCGGGGGAGGTCCCAGATCTTGCAGACTGGACTCGAAGGCTGGCAGCTTCCTCAACATATGACGAATGCAAGTGGCTTGATCTCTCGAAGGGCAGATAGGAAGAAAAGCACAACGATATGAGCCGTGTGGTATCCCTTTGGATGAATGTTTCCTTTTGTGCGTACTAAATCTGCCACCACAGGTGTTGGTGGGTTTTCTGAAATGAGATAGTGCCGCTTCGAGAAGAGGGAAGGCCCGAGGGAGGACATAAGCAAAAAAGATCCTTTATAGATGAGGACATTCTCAATGGGGCGGGGCCTTCTCGATGACATAAAGGAGATGCCGTCGCTGAGGAGAGCTTTATATACGTCGGTCATTCTGTGAACATGAGGTCTCCTCGTGAGGATGACTCTTTGTCTACAGCTCGAGCTGGGGGCACTTTCGAGGTTGACGATTCTGCCAAGCCTGAGACCTCTAATTTCGAAGAAGAGGTTTCTCGAGAGAGAAAGAGAAAGAGTCCTTCACCATCGTCAGCTTCTTCCCTCGAAGGTACTTCGAGGGACGCTCAAGACCAAGAGCCGCCCGAACCAAGTGAGGTTTCGAGTGGGCATGCCCCTATTGAGAGAGGAGAAATTGGGGCCGATGGGGCCGGGCGAGTAGATACATGTTCAACTTTTAAGGAGGCCAACCGGCTCTGTTCCGAGGTGAGTTTTGATCGGCCTTGCTGGCTTTTTAGCTATGAATCTTCATTCTTTAAACTGAAGTTTCTCTTTTGTAGGTATTTGACAAACTCAAGTTCGAGTTGCTTTGCTGTGAGACCCAGTTGCGGGAAGCTTTGGGTAAGGAAAAATCTCTCAATCTTCTTTGCAATAAGAAGACAAAAGAGTTGATACATCTTTGGGTTGAGATGCATCAGAGTCAGAATTTTGAAGACAATCTCGAGCGTCAGGTAACCCTAACCCTGAAGGAGTACGTGCTTCCTTTCTCGATTTTGGGAACTGATGCTTTGGTTCTTCAACTGCAGGGAAATACATAAGCGTTGGAGCGCCTTTGGGGCGAAGTCGGACAAGTTAGTTCTGAATGCCAAGCGTCGAAGGCGCAAATAAGCGTACATGTTGCGGCCCAAAGGAATGCTTTGGCCAAGGCTGCTGCCCTCGAGATGCAACTTCGTAATGCCCGAGAAGATAACTCAATTCAGTCGAGCAGGATTGCCAAGCTCGAGACTGATCTTTTAAATATGAAGGACGAGGTCGTGGACGCTCGGGCTGAAGTTGAAGAAGTTCGAGCGAAGGACGATAAAAAGGTGGCCATTTATTTGAAAGATGCTGCCGATGCTCGGGCTGAGCTGAGCTGAGAGGAACTTTCGATAGAGAGAGGAGGGGAAATGAGTATGCCTGATGCAAGTCTCGGAGAGAGACCCTTGAAGAAATACATGCTAGGGGCTTTGGCCTCTCGGAAGAGATAAAGCAGGACGAGGCGAACCAGATCGACGCCAAGTTTTTCCATTCTTCTTGAGCTGATGATGATATGTGAAGGCCGCCGTGGGAGCAGGTCCGAGGGGCCTTTGAGGTTGTTGGTCCCGAGAGTAGACTAGATTTTCTACTTTGTTGTTTTCATAAGACTCATGTGGGAGTATTGTAAATATGTATTTGTAATGCACACACACACACACACACACATATATATATATATATAAGATTCTTTGGTTTGATTTGCTTATTGATAGTTAGCCCGATCAATTGGACTTTGAGATGAAACCCTTGGGGTTATAAATTGGCCCTGAGGCTTTTTAAGCTGGCGACTTGGGCTCTTATGCTTTTAGTCGGTACGACCTTCAGTGTAGCTGACGACTTGGGCTCTTACGCATTTGGCTATGAGGCACTTTAGTTAACCGTATCAGGCTTAGTCTCCGAGTCATGTTTTGACTCGAGCTCAACGGCCCTCAGGTTTTCAAATCGGCCCTGAGGCGCTTTGGGTTTGTATGACCTATAGCTGGCGACTTGGGCTCTTACACTTTATTGGACTTGAGGCGCTTTGGTTAACCATTTTGGGCTTAGTATCTGAGTCGGGTTTCGACTCGAGCTCAACGGCCCTCAGGTTTTCAAATCGGCCATGAGGTGCTTTGGGTCGGTATGACATGTAGTTGGCAATTTGGGCTCTTACGCGTAAGGTCGATACGACTAGCTGGCGACCTGGGCTCTTACGCTTTAGGTCGGTACCACCTTTGATGTAGCTGGCGACTTGGGCTCTTACGCTTTAGGTCGGTACGACCTTTAACCGGTTCTTTTCGAAGTTTTTCGAAGTAATTGGAGGCCTATGATTTTATGGCAACAGTAGGATGTCTTCCAGTCGCGTTAGTTGGCCGGAGCCTTATGATGGTGGTCATTGTATTTGGTCGTAGCATTTTAGTCCCCGAGTGAGATAGCCATGAAGCCTAAGAATTTTCCCGAACCTACGCCGAAGGCGCATTTCTTGGGGTTGAGCTTCATGTTGTAGCTCCTAAGGATGTCGAAAGTTTCCTGCAAATGAGTCAAATGGTCCTCTACGCGCAGGGACTGAACTAGCATGTCATCAATGTAAACATCCATGGATTTACCTATTTGATGTTCGAACATCTTATTAACTAAGCGTTGGTATGTGGACCCCGCATTTTTAGCCCGAAGGGCATTACATTATAGCAGTATGTGCCATACTTCGTGATGAATGAAGTCTTCCTATCCTCGGGGTTCATTTGAATTTGATTATACCCGGAGTAGGCATCGAGAAAGGTGAGAATCTCGTGGCTAGCCGTGGCATTGATTAATCGATCGATGTTGGGTACCTGGAATGAATCTTTAGGGCATGCTTTATTTAAGTCCTTATAATATACGCACATTCTTAACTTGTTCCCTTTTCTGGGGACCACTACTACATTGGCCAACCACTCGGGATGTTTTACTTCCCTGATGGATCCTATTTTGAGGAGTTTTGTTACCTCGTCTTTGATGAACGCATGCTTTACCTCGGACTGAGGCCTCCTTTTTTTCTTCATCGGTTTGAACCTGGGGTCGATGGTTAGTCGATGGGTGCTTATTCTTGGGGAGATCCCTGCCATGTCTAAGTGGGACCAAGCAAAGCTATCAATGTTGTCAATAAGAAATTGAATGAGTTCTTTCCTGAGCTCGGGGGTTAATCCCGTTCCAAGCATACCTTTCGATCTGGTAGGTGTTTCATCAAAACAGCTTGCTCCAGTTCTTCGACCGTTGATTTTGTTGCGTCCGATTCTTCGGGGGCAATGAAGGTTTGAGGAGTGAGGAAGTCTTCACAATCATCCTTGGTGACCCGTTTATATCCCGATCCCTCAGAGGTGGAGTATATGGGCTCTGGCGCCACGCCATGCACTGAGAACATTTCCTTTGCCGCGTGTTGCTTGTCATACACCATTTTTATGCCCTCTGTAGTCAGGAATTTCAACATCTGGTGGAAAGTCGACGGTACCGCCCTGATGCTGTATCCATGGCTTTCCAAGCAGGGCGTTGTATCTCGTGTCTCCCTCGATGACATGAAACTTGGTGCCCCGAACTGTACCGGAAACATTGACTGGGAGGATGATTTTCCCCTTTGTCGCTTCATTCACCATGTTAAACCCACTGAGGGCTCTAGAATCCGGTACAGTTTGGTCGAGTAGCTCGAGCTGCTCCATTACCCCAAATTTGATTATATTGGCCGAGCTAACTGGATCCACGAGCACACGTTTAATTTGGACGCTATTCAAGAGAAAATAAAATACCAACGCATCGTTATGTGGTTGGGACAGGGCTTCGACATCTTCTTCTCTTAACACAACAGTTCCTTTAGGTATACAATTTTGAGTTCGTTTTTTCGTGGTGGTGGGCACCTTGGCCCATTCGAGCACGGGTTCTTGCGGTCTGTGATCGTCAGGGTCGTTGTTTTCATGTGCGTTTACTGGGTAAGACATTTTTTGACCTGAAATTGAAGATTCTTGGGCAAGAAAAAGCGTGAAGAATAACTTTTGTTTTTAGAAAATCAGCACTAAAACAACCACTATTATTTTTAGCCCCACGGTGGGCGCCAAACTATTTACCGTGAAAATGGTAATTACAATTATATTTGATTATGTGGTTCTAAAAATACATGATCTATTTTAATATCGGTTTTTTAGGTAGTAGATGCTGAATGTGAAGTGAGGAAACGAAATAAGTGCAAAAGGAAATGAGATTACGCAAACCGGGCAGCGGAGAGACCAGTCTCGAGGGTGGTCGGAAAGGGCCTCGAGGTAGAGCTTTAAAAGCTCTACAAGGGGCTATAGATAACATTATAATAGTGCTGAAGGCCTTAAGAATGGCCTATTTATGATCAATAACAAGTAATAAATTAAGAATAACTCAAGAACACAATAAATAAGAAGCAATAAATCAATGAAGTAATTGTAGAGAATGTTTTAGTTAGAGAGCAGAGGATGTTCTTGTACTTGTATTCTATATCATGTGTATTACAAAGTGACGAGGGTCCCCTTTATATATGAGGGGGAGTCCCAATGTAGTACATGTGTAATTAATGTAAAGAAATATGGCTGGTACAACCATTTAATGCCACGGTACATGCTTGTACTATTTTGTGTATTTTGTAAGCTTTAACCACGTGTCCCTTGGGAATTTCCCGCCTTTCCATGTTGATCTTCGATTTGTAGTACCTCGAGGTCGAGGACCTTTGATATGCCCCCTCGATGCAAAAACTCGAACCTTCGAGCCTTCTGAGCGTCCAAATGACCATAAAATCCCGATTTTAGCCGTATACATTTGGTATGCACATTTTCCTTAGAAGCCTTCCTAGTGGTATATTTGCTATAAAAAAAAAGAGTAAACTACAACGGTACCCGGTTAGTATCAAGCCTAACCTCTGAAGAGTAGTGACGAGGCCAGGTCATGACACATACTTGATATAGAAACCTGAACAAAATATTAACATAATCTAGTAACGTAAAGCAAGAAATAAATGAAAATAGAGCAATACAATGATATAAGGCTAACAACGAAAATTAAGACAACAAACGGCAACAAGGAGTGAACATATGATAGGGACAACAAGTGATCAGGTATTGTGAAAATACAAGTGAAGCATTAAGGGAAAGATGATCACCGTTCAAACAACAAGACTTTTGAATATAGAATGTACAACAAGAATCGCAACCAAAGTACCGCACCTTATATTCTTATTTCACCATTCACAATCACATTCTTCCTTATATCACTGCGTGAGCCTTGTATTTATTTTAAAATCATTTTTTGCGAAATAACTACACACATTTTAGCCCCCTTATCTCACCTCGTGACTTCAAGTAATTCCCTTACTAGCAACATGCATATAAATCCCACCTTATCTCACCACATGAGTTTCAATGCCCACCCTTATACCACCGCATGCATATCAATATCACAACACAATAATCAACTCGCACCACACGTGCCAAATCAACATTACCAATGTTACCACAACACATAGCCAATGGCTAAACCACAATGTGTACAATAATCTCAATAACAACAAATGAACGAGAAATAACTCGTAAAGTAAAGGTATTCCAATAACAAATAATTTCAACCACAACCATGTTAATAGCTTTCGACATCTACAACATTAACGATGAAAGTATTTTCATGAAACGACATCTTCCAATTCTAATGCCTGACATAAGCTTAACAACTAAAGAGATAACATGAAATAGAAACTATGACTAAATATATGAGAAAAACTCAACAATGGAAAGAACAACATGTAACAACAACTACAAACAAATGCACATAAGGAAAACTTGACAATGGAAATGAGAACATGTATTAACAACTTCAATTACAACATGTGAGAATAAACTTGATAATGAAAGATAGAACAAATAATAATATCTTCTATTAAGTGCTCATAAGTAACCTAAGAGTCTAAACCGGTCAAATACCACATATAAGTTCGTGTACACACTCGTCACCTCATGTACATGTCTTCCACGTAATTCAAATAGTACAAACAACCCAAATCCTAAGGGGTAGTTTTTTCCACACCAAAGTTAGACAAGATAATTACCTCAAACAAGTTAAATCAATCCATGAATAAGCCCTTCCCATGCAAATCCAACTCCTGGCGGTTCGAATCTAGCCAACATAACTTAATATCATAAATAAAACTCATAGGAAGTAATTTCGGATAATAAAGATTCAATCTTTAACAAACATCAAGAGGTCAACTCCAAAAGTCTACCCTGGGACCCCACCTTGAAACTCGGCCAAACTCACAAATTCCGAACACCCATTTTGATATGAGTCCAACCATACCAAAATCATCCAATTCCGACTTCAAATCAACCTTCTGTCACGACCCAATTCTCCCTCCATAAGATGTCGTGACGACACCTAGTCTCTACGACTAGGTAAGACTAACAGATTATTGAAGAACGGAAATAAAAGTAAAATTAACAATGAACTGCAACAGGATAATATAATAGCTGATAAGATGTCGTTCGGCATGTACAAAACCCAACACTCGAGTATGCACAGTATGTTTCCCAAAACCCGATAGTCATAAGTCACAAGCTACAGAAAAGAATTAATATTTATATACACCAGAATCTAAGTAAAGTACGAAAATGAGGGTATAGAAGGGGACTCCTGTAACACCCAGTAAATCTAGATTAGTTTTGGATGCGTCAAATGAGTGTTAATGCGACCTTTTAGACTTGTGAAGTCCTATCGGGATGAGTATGGGTGTAAAAAATTGTTTTAGAATCAAGACCGAGAGTGAGGTGCATAAAATTCAATAGAATCCACTAAGTTTATGGGACGTACATTTTATATCTAGACAATGCAAAGCCATAAAAACTCACGACCATAGACAGTGCAAGGCACTGTCTAGGGCATTAACATCAACGCCCATGACAGTGCAAGGCACTGTAACACCAATGCCCCTGACAGTGCAAAGCACTATAACCTCAGTGCCACAGACAATGTAAGGCACTGTTGTTTTGGTGCCTCTGATGGGCCTTGCACAGTAAGTTTGGCACCCTGGACGATGCCTCACACCGACGTTGTTTATCCAAACTATTTCTACTTCCTCCTCTATTTTGGGACGTGTTCACTTAGTTAAAAGCCCTGCGTCGTTCCCCCACACCCCAAACACGAAAACCTACTCTAGAAAGGGGAGCTCTCAAGAACCAACTTCCCTAAGGTCCCTCCATCATCCAAGGTAAGTTCTAATGATGATTCTATTAATTTCAATTCTCCAACACCTTATTAACATGGGTAAATCCTTCCACTCATTAGATATTCAATCGAGACACTATTGTTGAGAAAAGAAACCCTAGAACTCGAATTCAAGAGGAGTGAACATCATAAAGGTAATGCTTTTACTCCTTAATGATATATAGTTATGAATTGATGAGTTTAGAGAGAATAGTAAATGAGTTTTATAAAGAGAAACATATAGACTATGCTAGGGTTTTGGATTGTTGACTTATGATTGTTGTAAACATTTGGGTGATAAGAAATGGTGTTAGTTACATCTATTTGGGATTATAGAATCACCTAGAAGTAGTAGAATGAGAACTTGGTGAAGAAAAGACCAATTACGAAGGGCTATGAGGCTTTATGCCCAAAGGGTGTTTGATAGCATCCCTAAGTGACTAAAACATGAGAATTAATGATAATATTGGTTCCTCTTGATATATATTGACACAGATTATCATTGAAAGAGGCGATGAACATTTTGATATGCTTAAAAGGACCAACGTCAAGGTATGTGAGGCTAACTCTCAATGTTTAGGAATGTTAATGATTATCCATATACTACGTTTCTTTTACAACGTTATTAATTGCCTCAGAAATATAGTTAAGCCTAGTTCCTTGAATAGTTGCAGAACTTATATGCTTTAGCTTCATAACTCGTTACATTGTGAGATCAGTGTGTATTCAATATAGACTTGGGTTTGATGCCACCGAGTCTTAGTAAATGATTATCCATATACTACGTTTCTTTTACAACGTTATTAATTGCCTCAGAAATATAGTTAAGCCTAGTTTCTTGAATAGTTGCAGAACTTATATGCTTTAGCTTCATAACTCGTTACGTTGTGAGATCAGTGTGTATTCAATATAGACTTGGGTTTGATGCCACCGAGTCTTAGTATATATTACTCGGTATGTCATAAACAATTAAAGTTCAAGTGTTCATAATCAGTTCAAGAATACATGTCTCAGTCTAGTCCTATTCAGTATTCCAGTATTTTGTATATTAGTGTGATTCAGTATTCCAGTATCATGTAACTCAGTCTTATCAGTATTTCAGTATCATGTATTGCAGTATGATTCTCAGTTTCTGATTTTAAATCCTTGAATGTTGAACACCTGTATTTGGGCCTGAGGCTGCAGTTTATGCTTTTTGCATCTTTGGGCCTTAGGCCGCAATTTATTCTTCATGCATCTTTGGGCCTGAGGTTGCAGTTATGTATACTTATACTTGGGCCCGAGGCCGCAGTTGGACACATATATATTGGGCCTGAGGCCGCAGTTTAATATTTAGATAAATAGGTTGTTCATCATTCCGAAGAAGGAGTGTTCATGTTATTACTTATTTTATTCAGTTCAGTTATCAGTATCAGTTATCCTTTCAGTTTCAATTTTGTAGTTATCATTTCAGTTATCAGTTATGAGATATCATTTCAGTTATTAGTTATTAGTTATCATTTCAGTTTCAGTAGTTATCGTTTCAGTTTTCTGTCATCAGTTCTCATTTGTCAACCCCAGTTTCAGTTTCAGTACTTACAGTTCTTTCTTTAAGTTGTTTTACATACTAGTGCAATTCAAATGTACTGACGTCGCTTTTTGCTCGGGGCCTGCATCTCACGATGCAGGTAATGATTTACAGGTTGACGATTCAGAGCGCTAAGATTCTTGTACCAGCTAATTGGTGAGCCCCAATTCTTTTGGGACATTATAGTTACCTTACAGTCTTTAGTATTTTCAGACAATCAGTGTTTTCAGTACTTCATTAGAGGCTTCATAGACTAGAGTTACAGTTAGACAGAGTCACAAGTTTCTCATGTTAAACAATGTTGATTACAGAAATGTTCAGACTTGTATTAGTGTTTCCAGACTTTGATTTATATCATTAAGACTTTTAGTATATCGGCATGTGTTAGTTTATCTTGCACATTCAGTATGTTATGATATCACATGTTGATTCAGCCAGCCAGTTGGTTCAGTCACACGTAGTCAGGAACCGAGTGCCGTGTTATGTCCAGGCCCAGGTTCGGGGCGTGACAAAGCTTGGTATCATAGCCTATGTTCAAGTGTCCTAGGGAGTCTATAAAGCCGTGTCCAGTGGAATTTACTTTATATGTGTGTGATGGCCACTCATATAAACGGTTAACTACCAAGACATTCAGGATTGTCTCATTTTTTCTACTCTAGATCGTGCCATGAAACTTAGAGCAATAGGTAGCCTTCTGTTCCTATCAAATTCTAGACGTATCGAATGCCCAAGTGACGGGAAGGGAAAACCCAAGTCCTTGAGAGGTTGTTGAAAGTGGGATACAATGGATAGTTGTACATATTAGAGCATAACCTTATTAGAAAGTACAAAAGCAGTTATCATATTTTATGGTTATCAATTTATCTCACGTACCAGTTATGCAGTCTTTCAGTTAGCAGGTTTACGGTTATTCAGTATGCTAGTTATTTGTTATTCAGTTACCAGATCTCCAATTTTCAGTGTATCCAAATTCTGGTGACTTGTGAGTATACAGTGGTTCCTATGGGTGATAAGAGAAAGTGTAACTAATAGTGACTATAGCAAAATCTTCGCATGATATACTCTGAAGGACATTTTTATGTATGGTAGTGTATCTGTATGTGTTTTACCTTGCGGAATAATTTTATTTTTATTCTTGAAAATAGAGCCATAGGTTGCATGATAATACTACATATGTAAGACCCTACGGTGTAACAGGTTAAGAATTTAATCGTAGCAGGCATAAATTGATCACTATAGTTTTGGACAGAAAAGAGCCTAAGGGCAAAACCTAGGAGTCAGAAATGTTTGTAATTGCCAAAGATGTGTTTCGTACGACTCATGCACGAGACTAAGAAATATGATGTACGAAATGAGAACCAAGAGCAACCGATTTTGAATTTCACGGAATGATTTTACGTTGTTCAAATTTATTCATATTAGAACTAGAAAGTACCACCTTAGTAAGTTACTATAAGAAGCAACTAATATTGTGAGATAAAGGACATGATAGTTCCCCTTATCTTATGTGACTAGGTGTCTATCTTGGATGTTTATAGTTTGATATAATTTTGAAGTGTATAGAAATTTTGGGATTAGATATTCCAATTTTGTGTACGATAGATGAAATTTCCCTAAGTGTGATCCATGTATATAGTTCAAAAAGGATAGTATACGACCATATAATAGGGTTGGATGGTGAGGGAAGTTAGGAATAATCTTATGTTTCACTTTAGTCATTCAAATCAGAATAAGAAAACATGATTCTAGCATGTGGTTAGTAAGAGAATAGTAAATAAGTTTTGAGTTGACGCAGTGAATTAGCAATTTCAGGAGAGCTAGTAGAGGTACAATTTGATTCACTTACCCAGGTTAACTCTAGTGAGTGGATGACAGTTTGAAATACCGAACGTGTGTTAGAACTTTAAGTTAAACCCGAAATATGATGACCATGGAAGAATTTAAAAAAATCAGCTATGCAGTAAGAGAGCCAACTTAAGAACAATAGCTTTTAAGAATTATCAAAAAGGGGTTTCCCTAGGATTGACAGTGTGAGCAGAGTTAAATTATTAAGATTGTGTATGATAGTTTTGAAAACATTAGCTTTCCGTCTATTTAAGTAATTTTGTTTTTCCTAGTAAGAAAGATTGTTTAGAAGTAAGTTGGAAAATGAGTCATCGTTGATATAAAGTGCAAAGAATTGCAGAATATAAGGAAAGTTGTTTGGCTCCTAACAAAAGAGAAGGATCCACATGTACAAGAACTTAATCTTTCGTCTAAGGGATGAGATGTGAAAATCGTCAGTAAGTCTAGATAGAGATTTGACCCACATAATGAGCTTGGGATATAAAACTTATAAAAGCATGCCCATTTATGTGTCATGAGGGTATTTCCATTGCACGAGAATCTAATCTTCTGAGTAATGGTCAGAGACTTAGCTCACAACACTACTATACATGTTTTTAGGAAGTGCTTAAGAAGATAATCAAGTATCGGAAGTATAGCTCATGATTGAGGTAGATAAGAGAACTGTGGTGAAAGAAGTTCACCACTTATCCAAACCAGGAGTTCGACTTTCGGACTCCAAAGATAGAGGGGTTGTTTTCTAGAACAAGACTTATTCCTCCTTAGTAGCCGAAGTGAAGGAGAAATGGTTTGATGATCCCTACTTATTATAGATGAAAGAGGGGATTCAATGGCATAAGATGATGGCTTTTAAACAAGGGGGAGATGATGGTAATATAGGTACTGTAACGACCCGACCTGTCGTTTTGGGCTCTAGCACATCGTTCAGCAGTTTGACGCCGTGAGCAGCTCCATTTCAGGTATTATGAATTGTAGGTGTGGTCGGAATTGAATTTCGGAAAGTTTAAAGTTGATTTGGAAATAAAATTCTCATTTCATAAGCCTTAAGTTGGAAGAATCAATTAAGATTGGAATTTTGAGTAACAACCTCTGAATCAGGATTTGAAGGTTCCAGCAGGTTATTATGATAATTTCAGACTTGGGCGTATGTCCGGATCGGCTTTTGGATAACCCGGGAGTGTTTCAGCGTATAATGTGGAAGTCAACATTTTTGAAGGAATTTCCTAAGTTTGGCTTGAAGCGCATTTCAGTGATGTTGATGTCTGTTTGGGATTCCGATTCTAGGAATAGCTTTGTATGGTGATTCTGGAGTTTGGAGCGCGATCAGAAGTGAATTTGGATGTCCGTAGGTCAATTTGGAGTCATTTGGCTAAAGATAGAAATTTGAAGGTATCCGACTGGAAGTGGAAGTTTTGATATCAAGGTCGGAATGCAATGCCGAAAGTTGAAGCAGGTCCGTAATGTCAAATATGACTTGTGTGCAAAATTTGGGGTCAATCAGACGTGATTTGATAGGTTTCGGCATCAGGTGTAGAAGTTGGAAATTTTTAAGTTCATAAAGTTGGGATTTGGGTGCGATTCGTGGTTTCGATGTTGTTTGATGTGATTTGAGGCCTCGAGCAAGTCCGCATTATGTTTTGGAACAAGTTGGTATAATTGGACAGGGTCTCAGGGGCCTCGGGTGGATTCCGGGTGGTTAACGGATCAAGTTGAGAATTTGAAGAATGCTGGAATTTGCTATCATCTGGTGTGACCGTAACCGCGAGGATTTGGCAGCAGGTGCGGCTATGGCACCGCAGGTGCGAATAATTGATGGTCCGGCTGGGAACGCAGGTACGATGGTATTTCCGCACCTGCAAGGTCGCAAATGTGGGTTATGCGGCGCAGGTACAAAGTTGGCTCGAGCTGAGGAAAACCGCATGTGTGGAGGTTTGGTCGCACCTGCGGAATCGCAGGTGCGAGTGTTGGATAGCAGGTGCGAAAAATGGCCTTGGCAGAATGTTTTAAAATCGATAATTGATGGCCATTTCTTCATTTCTTCTTTGGTTTCGTCGATTTTGGAGGAGCTTCAAGAGAGGTTTCTCGTAAGGAATCACAAGGTAAGTAACTCCTTCATGTTTCTAAGTTAAATACAAGGTTGCATGAAATTATACATGAAAATTGTGGAATAATTTTGAAATATTGAAGAAAATCCAGTAATGGTAATTTGGATTTTTAGCCACGAATTTGAGCATGGAATGTAGAGTAAATTGTATATTTGAACTAGTAAAGCTATGGTTCGAATATATCTTCGAGAAATTTCGGATTTCCGGGCATGTGGGCCCGAGGGAATTTTGGTCATTTCACTAAGCTGCATTGGTAAATTATATAATTTGAAATTGTTACAAATATTAGAGTATATTTTCATTGGTTTGCCATTATTTGGATAGTTTTGGGGCGTTGTGCGTCCGTTGGAGTCGTCGAAAGGGCTTGGAGGCCGGTTATGGAATTTCGGAGCGAGGTAAGTCTCCTTTCTAACTTTGTGAGGGTGAATTGCCCCCACCCCCAAGGTGAATTACTTAAGTATGTGCTATTATCTTCGGGGGCTACGTACGCACAAGGTGACGGGGGTCCGTGCGTAGCTACTATTATGCCTTGTCCGGGTAGTCTAGGACCCATTAGCATGCCTTATGTATTTTACCTGTGATCCTGCCTGTAATATTAAACTGCTAATATAATCGAAATCGTAATTGAATATCTGAATAGGACTAGATTTCATTTTCTTAAATCATCTGAAAGAGAATTGATTCCTCTGTGGATAATTGTATACCTGGTAGGATTATATTATGGAATATCATTAAACTTGGCAAATAAGTTTCAAAACAAAGATTTAAAAGCTATATTTCATGTTCTTTTAAGAAGAATTTACCACTTTCCTGAGAAAAATTGCTTTCTTGATAAAAATACGGATTTATTATGTGGATATGTGTACATATGAGCACCTGAGTCGCATGTATGATTCGCGAGCAGGCTACCCTTTTTATTTATATGTATAACTGCGTCGCATGATCGATTCGCGAGCGGGGCAGATAGATGCACGTATGGTTCAAGCCGTTCGACCCTCGACAATGCAAAGTTTATTATTGTTGGTCCGCGCCGTTCGACCCTCGGCATTGCTTGCACATGATATTCACTACGTAGTTGCTATGATTTTTGCCTAATTACTGGCCTGGGATTTTAACTTGTCAATTGAAATAATAGAGATTTAAAGTTATTAAAATTTTTGGAAGAAGTTGTTCCTTCCCGTTGATTAATTGTTATCTAATTAAATAACCCATGTTGATTAATTGTTATTAATACGACGAAGATAGAAAGTGTTAAATGTGAACTGAGTTGATAATATTTATCCCTGATTTTAATAAATTGCCTATGATAATCATGCTTAGTGTCACACTTGAATATTTTAAATTGACCTTTAGCAAGTGTCTAGTTTGACCTCTCGTCACTACCTCTCTGAGGTTAGGCGGGCAGCTTACTGAGTACATGTTGTTTTTGTACTCATGCTACACTTGCTGTGCATTTTATTGCACAGGTACTTTCATAGCGATGTGGAGGATTGGAGACTTAGGAGAGCTGCATCATCGGGAGGCGATCGCAGCTGACAGAGCCTCCCTCATACTATATTTATTTTCATTTTAATTTCCTTGTCCACTGGTATTTCGGACAAGCTTTGTAATGATTGTATAAATTCTTAGAAGTTGCTCATGTACTTGTGACACCGGGATCTTGGATGTGTTGGGATATATTAGTTAAAATAGGACTATTTAAGCCATTGTATTTACTTAACAGATTTTATTTAGTTAATATGTAATAAAGTGAAAAGAAATAGTTTTTTTCATTAATGTTAAAAACGGAAATTTATTTCAGTTAATTAATGAATGGCTTGCATGACAATGATGTCCGGCGCCATCACGACCTTTTGGATTTTGGGTCGTGACAACATGATATCAGAGCTTTAGGTTCTCTTAGGTCTCACGCGTCATGAGCAAGTCTAGTAGAGTCTTTCGAATCGGTACAGAGACGTCTGTACTTATCTTCGAGAGGCTACATGGCTGTTAGGAGTACTTCCCTTCTTGATTCCTAATTGTGCGATTCGATTCCTTTGAGGCTTATGCCTATGTTCATTCCTACTCAATCTTACGCGTCGCGAAGCGCTTTCTATGAATCAGGAAATTTGAGGAATTGAAATGGTGATACAGATGTAATTCGAGATGTTTCCATGTGTAATTGGTTGGGGCTATTGTTATGGCCCTGGAAGAGAATAATATGTTGTTTCAGCTCAGTAGCTGTGTTTTCGAGAGCCTTAAGGCTATGCTCATGTAGTGATGATGCTTGCGATTGGTTATCGCGCGATGTCGATATGATGATAGAATTCTTGCCCGTATGTTGGGGGTGAAAAATGTTTTGAAGGGAGGTCTTCACAGAGTGTGATTTCGAGATTTCGGTATTTTAGTTCCGGCAGAGGAAAGGCATTTGGATTATGAATGGTCTGGTTGGGGTTGATAAAGTAATAAGACTTGGTGTCTTCAAGTGAGATGGGATATGAACATGTGACATGAAGTCGCCATCATTGATTGGATGGAATGTGTTAAGTTTGTCGGTGCTATGGTTTCTTCAGTTGCATGGGGTCAGAGTATTGAGAAGAAGTATTGAAGAATGCGGTTGGCAGAGACTGTGAGATGCGGTGGTTATTACCGGATAAGTGTTGATAATGAAGGCATCTAGAGAAATATGATCTTCGGAGAGCTTGAAATTGTGGTGATCTGCTAGTTTGAGAGCTACAGAGAAATCCCGAAGTGAGGCTAGGTAGTGGTTCCATTTCTAGGAGGCCAGGTGTAAGAAGCGGAAGTCGAGCACTCGCAAAGTGGGGGAGTGGCAGCATAGCTTGGAATTTGAAGATATTGTCGCGCATTTCATGGATGTTCATGAGGAGAGGACGGACTAGTAAAGTTGGTAAATGAAGCAGGGCGTAGGATAGGGTATTGAAGTCGCAGAGAGCATGCATTTTAGCTTCGTTGGAAGGTGTCCGCGGGTGATTTCTACAGGTGGGTTATCTCCTGTGAATAGGTTAGCGGTGGCATGGTTGGCAGGTCTCTGTGAGGGGTTCTATTGACTATTCGGTGGGAGGCAGAATGTGTGAATGATGCTAGAGAATTTGAGTATTAAGGGAGTGCTAGCAAGAGAATTTGGAAGAATTGGACGGATTGGTTGAGAAAGATCGCGTTATCAAAGGAGAAAGGATCTCGGCAGGGTCTAGAGTGGTGCAAGGAGTAGCTTCGGGCTAAGTGGGGGAGTCCCACCATCTGCAGTTGGGTTGCGGGATTATGTTATCATAGGGTTGCGGATTGTCGGGGTGTTGGCAAGTTATTACAACTAAGGGAAAGGAGTAAAATGGTGATTGTGCGTGGGATTTGATGAATGTGTGCAAAAGTTGGCCCGACAAGGCTTTGGAAGATTCAAAATTTTGCTGAAGGCATAGGTGAGTTATCAGGGCAGTGACTCAGTCACGTGCTTCAAGGAAAAGGGTGTTCATGTGCTAGAAGAGCCTTGGAGTTGATTGCATTCGGGGCAAGTCAGGGTGGGTGACTCTCAATAGCGGTCCTAGTGAGTTCAAAAGTTAAGAATGCGATGTTTAAGGGTTTCAGGCAGCGGTATAATAAAAAAATCGAGCTTTTGTAGAGTAATTTCTGAGAATAAGGAGGATGGTTGGAATGTTCTATGATATGTTTCAGCATGAAGGATAGTATTGGAGGAGTGAGAGAAATAAACTCCGGATTGTAGAAAGATTATCAGGAGGGTATGAGACGGGTTGCGGGATTTAGGCAGCATAGTCTAGTGAATCAAGGTCACTCGGGATAAGTGAGGGTTGAGTTTGCTATGAGTTGAAGGAAGTTGCTATTATTCCAGAGGCAATTGAAGATGATTAAAATAAAATAGATAGATTAGCCATGGTTGAAATGGCACATTTACGGCAGTGGTCAGTTCCTTCGGTGTGATTAAGTTATGCATGTGGTTTGTGCCGGTGTGTGCGGGGCTTGTAGGCCGTCGTAATGGATTTCATGTGGGAGCATTTGAGCGTTATGGCCTGTCAGGCGTAGGCGGATCCCGGAAGGGTTATGGTGGTATAGACTACTACTTAAGGATTTGCATATTGGGTGATTGTGGGAATTTACTCGTGTGTTTAGATGGTACTCTTTAATTGAGTTATGTAAAAGGTTTCTATATGATGAAGTGGTCACCCTATTGGTGGTTCAGAAGTTATAATGAAATTCTTGCGCTACCTCATATTGGCATATTAGGTACGGTAAGCAGTATGTAACTGGGAGTAAGAATCGAGATTGCGGTTTTGTGTTAATAAGGATGTCATGAGTTCGGAAGAGCAAGAAAAAGTGATTTGAAAGTTCAGAGTAAGCTGATGTTATCTTCACTGTCACCTGAGATTGATATTCAGTGGAAGAGACTTTGTACCCTGGTCATGGGTTGTTGATGTGTTTTGCGGCCTTAGAGTGGTCGGTGTTATGGATGGGCAGACTTGTTGCCTTGTGTGGAAGGTCGTGGAAGCATGACCGCAAAAAGATGTATAAAGTGTGACATGTAGTCACCTGATTGATTGAAGATTTAGACCAATTATAAGGAAGTGCAATATTTTTTATTTGAGAATTTATGCCTAGAGGGCGTTCGGTTCTGTTGATTGTGGATTATGGGGTATTTGTCCCGGCTATGATGGTTGTTCTCGCGTATTATGAGAGAAAGTGGGTTAATATGGACCTAGGTAAAAGCTATTAGCTTAGTTTGGTGTGAGCAAGGTAGACTCGATGTTTGTGGACGGATTTAAATATGATTATGGGCTCCGTATGAGCCAAGCATGTTCATTTCAGTAGAGCGCTTTTCATGGAAAGGTATTAGAACAACAGATTTTGCTCCGTCTTCGTCAAATTCATGCGATATTGTGATTTCTGCCGTGTGAGCTGTGAAACTGCTTGATAATTTCCTATATGTTGAGGTCCCGCGTAGTGGGGATGTTATGTGAGCAAGATAACTCTTGAGATCTAGAGTGTATATATATATCGCACCTCAGATGTGCTTGAGTTTTGTAGCCTACGGCTTTATCAGTCTCCCCAGGACGGCATTATGCACTAAGCGTGCGTATGATCGATATTCAGTAATTTGTAATAGTGAGAAAATCAACTCCATATATATATATATATATATATATATATATATATATATATATATATCTTCTTATGTAAATTTTATGTATGGATCGGGTGGCACGTCGCTACGGGTATGTTATTCGGATCGGGTTGCGCGCCGTAACAGTGTGATGATGTGTAAGGTTCCTATATTTCTTCTTTCTTATGTTCTACTTCCTATTTTCTGAGAAAGGTTCATATTAGTTGCGTGAGTTGAATAGTCCCTTCCTGAGTCGTTTCTTATTATCATGTTCGAGTTATGTCCTATTGGCGCGATGTGTCTCATGTGAGGCAGTTGGTCATATTTGGGGTGATTTGTTGTCCGATCAGTTCATACTGGGTGAGACGAGATTATCGGATCAGGGATCAGTGCGATAAGGTTATGTGAAGTATATATCAAAGGACAAATACCTTTATTCAGGTTCAGAATGAGTCGATGACTCTCGTCAAGATGAGATATTCAATGATTTGTTAACTCTGCAGTTGGATATGAATTTCTACACATTTCCTCCATTGTAGTGGTATCGTCAACATTATAGAAGGGTGTATGTATATTTGTTATGAGGTGCATCGGGAGCACCAGATTCATGAAATTTTGGCTATTAAGGTTCAGGGAGTGCCATTTTGGTCAGATGATGAGTTATGCGGTGCATGGTGCTGATTCAACAAAGGCATGTAGTCATGTTCTGGTATGTCGTGTGGTAGTTGATACGGTGTTTATATATTGAAACTAGGCCTGGCAGAAAATTTCAAGTATTGGAACTAGGTTATGAGATTATTATATGGATAAAAGAAGAAATCTTCAGATTTGATCAAGCTAATGTACTCAACGGGGTTGTGGTAGCGCGGGCAGATGCTCGAAATGTTAAACAGTGATTTCAGATAACTCCAGAGCAGTTCTTAGCACGTTCGAGGATGAATGTTTGTTTAAGTGGGGGAGAATGTAACGACCCGACTGGTCATTTTGGGATCTAGCGCATCGTTCAGCGGTTTGAGGACGTGAGCAGCTCCATTGCAAGTATTATGACTTGTAGGTGTGATCAGAATTGAATTTCGAAAAGTTTAGAGTTGATTTGGAAAGAAAATTCTCATTTCATAAGCCTTAAGTTGGAAGAATCAACTAAGATTGGAATTTTGAGTAAATGACCTTCGAATCAGGATTTGAAGGTTCCAGCAGGTTCTTATGATCATTTTAGACTTGGCCGTATGTCCGGATCGAGCTTTGGATAACCCGGGAGCGTTTCGGCGTATAATGTGGAAGTAAGTATTTTTGAAGAAATTTCCTAAGTTTGACTTGAAGCGCATTTCAGTGATGTTGATGTATGTTTGGGATCCGAGTCTGGGAATAGCTTTGTATGGTGATTCTGGAGTTGGGAGCGCGATCGGAAGTGAATTTGGATGTCTGTAGGTCATTTTGGAGTCATTTGGCTAAAGATAGAAATTTGAAGGTTTTTGAGAAATCCGACTGGAAGTGGAAGTTTTGATATCAAGGTCGGAATGCGATTATGGAAGTTGGAGCAGGTCCATAACGTCGAATATGACTTTTGTGTAAAATTTAGGGTCAATCGGACGTGATTTCATAGGTTTCGGCATCGGATGTAGAAGTTGGAAATTTGTAAGTTCATAAAGTTGGGATTTGGGTGCGATTCGTGGTTTCGATGTTGTTTGATGTGATTTGAGGCCTCGAGCAAGTCCGCATTATGTTTTGGAACAGGTTGGTATAATTGGACGGGGTCCCGGGGGCTTCGGGTGGATTCCGGGTGGTTAACGGATCAAGTTGAGAGTTTGAAGAAGGTTGGAATTTGCTGTCATCTAGTGTGACCGCACCTGCGAGGATTTGGCCGCAGGTGCGGCTATGGCACAGCAGGTGCGAAGAATTTATTGTCGGGCTAGGAGCGCAAGTGCGATGGTATTTCCGCACCTGCGAGGTCGCAGATGCGGGTTACGGGGCGCAGGTGCGAAGTTGGATCGAGATGAGGAAAGCCGCAGGTGTGGAGGTTTGGTCGCACCTGTGGACTCACAGGTGCGAAAAATGGCCTGGGCAGGATGTTTTAAAACTGAGAATTGTTGGCCATTTCTTCATTTCTTCTTTGGTTTGGTCGATTTTGGAGGAGCTTCAAGAGAGGGTTCTCATCAAGAATCACAAGGTAAGTAACTCCTTCATGTTTCTAAGTTAAATACAAGGTTATTGCATGGAATTATACATGAAAATTGTGGAATAATTTGAAAATATCGAAGAAAACCTAGAAATGGTAATTTGGATTTTTAGCCACGAATTTGAGCATGAAATGTTGAGTAAATTGTATATATGAACTAGTAAAGCTATGGGTAGAATATATCATCGAGAAATTTAAAATTTCTGGGCACGTGGGCCCGAGGGCATTTTTGTCATTTCACTAACCGAGGTTGGAAAATTATATAATTTGAAATTGTTGCAAATATTAACCGAGGTTGGAGTCGTCGGAAGGGCTTGGACGCCGGTTATGGAATTTCAGAGTGAGGTAAGTCTCCTTTCTAACTTTGTGAGGGTGAATTGTACCCCCCTAGGTGAATTAATTAAGTATGTGCTATTATCTTCGGGGGCTACGTACACACGAGGTGACGGGGGTCCGTGCGTAGCTACTATTATGCCTTTTCCGGTAGTCTAGGACCCACTAGCATACCTTACGTGTTGTACCTGTGTTCCTGCCTGTAATATTAAACTTCTAATATAATCGAAATCGTAATTGAATATCTGAAGAAGACTAGAGTTCATTTTCTTAAATCATCTAGAAAGAGACATGATTCCTCTGTGGATAATTGTATACCTGGTAGGGTTATATTATGGAATATAATTAAACTTGGCAAATGAGTTTCCAAACAAAGATTTAAAAGCTATATTTCATGTTCCTTTAAGAAGACTTTACCACTTTCCTAAGAAAAACTTCTTTCTTGATAAAAATACGGATTTAATTTGTGGATATGTGTACATATGAGCACCTGAGTCGCAAGTATGATTCGCGAGCAGGCTAGCCTTATTATTTGTATGTATAACCGCGTCGCATGATCGATTCGCGAGCGGGGCAGATAGATGCATCTATGGTTCGAGCCGTTCGACCCTCGGCAGTTGACAATTTATTTTTGTTGGTCCCCGCCGTTCGACCCTCGGCATTGGTTGCGCATGATATTTACTGCGTAGTTGCTATGATTTTTGCATGATTACTGGCTTGGGATTTTAAGTTGTCAATTGAAATAACAGAGATTTAAAGTTATTAAAATTTTTGGAAGAAGTTGTTCCTTCCCGTTGATTAATTTTTATCCAATTAAATCATCCATGTTGATTAATTGTTATTAATACGACGAAGATATAAAGTTTTAAATGTGAACGGAGTTGATAATAGATTTTAATAAATTGCCTATGATAATCATGCTTAGTGTCACACTTGAATATTCTAAATTGACCTTTAGCAAGTGTCTAATTTAACCTCTCGTCACAACCTCTCTGAGGTTAGGCAGGCGACTTACTGAGTACACGTTGTTTTTGTACTCATGCTACACTTGCTGTGCATTTTATTGCACAGGTACTTTCATAGCGATGTGGAGGATTAGAGACTTAGGCGAGCTGCATCATCCGGAGGCGATCCGCGGCTTACAGATTCTCCCTCATACTGTATTTATTTTCATTTTAATTTCCTTTTCCACCAGTATTTCGGACAAGATTTGTAATGATTGTATAAATTCTTCCAAGTTGCTCATGTACTTGTGACACCGGATTCTGGGATGTGTTGGGATATGTTTGTTAAAATAGGACTATTTAAACCATTGTATTTACTTAACATATTTTATTTAGTTAATATGTAATAAAGTGAAAGGAAATATTTTTTTTTATTAATGTTAAAACCGGAAATTTATTTCAATTAATTAATGATTGGCTTGCCTGACAATGATGTCCGGCGCCATCACGACCTTATGGATTTTGGGTCGTGACATGTACCAAGATAGATGGTGTGTTCCAACCATAGATAGACTTAGCGAGGGATGATCATGTTAGAAGTCCATAATTCCAAGTATTACGAGTTAGAGTTGCCGCCAGAATAGGTGGTTGTACACCCAGTATTTCACGTGTCATGTTATAACATTCAAATTTTCAGTATTCAGATCTCATGTCACGACATTTATGTTTCCAATATCCAGATCTCATGTTAGAACATTTATGTGAGTTCAGTACTCAGATACTTATGTCAGTCCAGTACTCATATATTCATGCCAACTTAGTACTCAGATATTGATGTCAGTCCAATAATCAGATATTCATGCTAGCTTAGTACTCAGATATTGATGTTAGTTCAATGATCAGATATTCACGTCAGTTCAGTACTCGATGTGCCAGTTCAATATTCATATATCCGCGTTAGTTTAGAATTCACATATCTATAACAGACCAATATTCATGTATATGTTCCATGTTATACGTATTATAATGCCCTATGAAGCTAGTGTTATGCTCTGTTAGCTGGCAGGTATTTTGGAGAAATGTTGAAGGTAGTTATCCTTGTCATTCAGGACTTATATTATAATCTCCATGTTTTTCAGTATTCATTCAGCTTAGTGTTTAGTCAGTTCAGTAGCCATTCCGTTCAGTACCTATTCAGTTCAATATCTCAGCACATCAGTAATCATATATTCATTGAATTTAGTATGTATGTGTACATGACAGTACAGTGTTAATATGTTTCCATCAGTCCCGTTTATGGTCTAGAGGAAGCTGTAGTAACAATCAGGACAATCATTCGAGGACGAATGATCCCAGGAGGAGATAATGTAACACCCCGTAAATCCGGATTAGTTGTAGATGCGTCAAATGACTATTAATGTGACCTTTAAGACATGTGAAGTCCTATCAGGATGAGTATGGGTGTAAAGAATTGTTTTAGAATCAAAACCGAGAGTGAGGTGCATAAAACTCAATAGAATCGACTAAGTTTATGAGAGGTACATTTTAGAATCGATCGAGAGTGCGTGCCTGCGGACAATTGTCCTCTTCTGCGAGAACATCCCCCCAGCCCAACCTTTGCTTCTGCGATCACCTCTCCGCAAGAGCGGCTCCGCTTCTGCAGTCCATTTGTCACACCTACGACCACTGGCTTCCAAGACCAAGGCCGTATCTGCGAGCTCCCTTCCGCGCGTGCGTGTCCGCACCTGCGGCCAAACCCATCGCAGGTGCGATTACACCAGAAGTTGAAAAACTTAAGCAATTACACAAGTAAAAATTTCGATCCGTTAAGCATCTGAAACTCACATGAGGCCCCCGGGACCTCAACCAAATATCCCAACAAGTCCTAAAATACCATACAAACTTAGTCGAGACCTCAAATAACATCAAATAACACTAAAAACACGAATCACCCTCAAATTCACACTTAATGAACTTTGAAACTTCAAACTTCTACAACTGATGCAGAAACATACCAAACCACGTCCGAATGACCTCAAATTTTGCGCACAAGTCATAATTGACATTGCAGACCTACTCCAACTTCCGGAATCGGAATTTGACACCGATATCAAAAAGTCCACTTCCGGTCAAACTCCCTAAAAATTCCACTTTTGCCATTTCATGACTAATCAGCTACATACCTCCAAAACATAACCCGGAATCATCTTCACACAGTTCCAACTACAGTCAAAATCCTACAACTCAAACGTCCATTTTAGGGACTAAGTGTCCCAAATCACTCCGAAACCACAAACAGAACCTCCCGACAAGGCACATAAGCAGAAAAGACACATGGAAAGTAGTAAAAAAGGGATCGGGGCTATTACTCTCAAAACGACCGGCCTGGTCGTTACACCTTCAAATCCTCATTTTATACTTTAGGAAAGTTTTTATAAAACCCCGCAATTTCTCCAATACAAATCACTAATTAAATGATAAAAAAGATATAATCATGAATAATGGGAAAATCTGAGTTAAAAATACTTACCTAAAATCGAGCTCTACAACTCAAAATATGTTTAAATGAACCAAACCCTCGAAATAGAGTACTATATAGTCTGCCCAGGTGTTATGCATCGCGATCGCGGAAATGTTATGCATAGCGATCGCAACCATGATGAACAAACGTGTCCCACCCCTCAGCCCTACTTACCTTCTACGCAAACGCGGCTTCTCCCTTACGTTGGCGATGAAAAACCTCCCTCAAGCTCCACGAACGCGTCCCTATGTTCGCGAGTGTGATTTACAAATCTCACCTGCCACCAAATAGAGCTACGCGATCTTGACTTTCTCTACGTGATCGCAAATAAGGAAATAAGTCATCAGCTGACAACAATCCAAAACTTGGAAAAATGGCCTGAAATCCATCTAAAACACACCCGAGTCCCCCGAGACCCTATTCAATCATACCAACGATTCTCAAAACATAACAAAAACCTACCCGATGCCTTAAGTCACATCAAACAATAACAAAACTATATCGTACCCCAATTCTTGCCTAATGAACGAATGAACATTTCCAAATTCAAAACTAACGGCGAACAATCCTAAGCAACTACGAATGACCTCAAATTTTGCATGATAGTCCCAAATGACACAACAGACCTATACCAACTCCCAGAATCACAATCCGAGTCCGATATCAATAAAGTCAATCCTCGATCAAACCTGTCAACCTTCCAAACCTTCAACTTTCCAACTTTCTCCAAAAAATACCAAATCAACCTCCGGACCAACATTCAGACATACGGCTAAGTCAAAAATAACCATACGAAGCTATTGGAACAATCAAAAATTCATTCCAGAGTCGTCTACACACAAGTCAAACTCTGATCATCTCTTTTAGTTTAAGCTTCAAAGTTTAGGACTAAATGTCCTAATTTACCTCGAAACTTTCCCGAAACCAATCCAACCACCCCCAAAAGTCACATAACCACAAATGATCATAGAAGATGCAATAAAAAGGGAAAAAAACCTACAATATACAAAATGACCGGCCGGGTCATTACTTATAGATATTCTTGAATCATTTAGGAGCATTCATTTAGATGCTAACTATTACATGACATCTATATATGCTAGTTTGGAGTCTCGACTCTGTTGATTGTAGCATGTGTTCTTTAAATGTTATATTTGAGCAGCATTGTGATTGTTTCTTGACTTGGAAAAGCATTCTTTATACCTTTCGACTGTTGATATCTTTGATTCTTGTTATTCGTGAGATTATTTACTGTTTCAGTTCGAATCTCTGTTATTTATATCCTTGTTGTAAGTATCTTGATGCATATAGCCTCGCTACTACTTCTTTTTCTGCAGATCCTCAGCTGGGTCCTAGTGGAGCCTCTTGGTTGTGCCTAGGCGTTGCACGGAGACTTAGGTGAGCTGCACTCAATGGATTCATTTTGCAGTTTTCGAGTCCCTTTCCTTTTACCATTCTTTGTCTATTTTATTATTTCAGACAATTTTATTCGTGTATTCAGACTTGTATTTATTTCGTAGTTGCTGATGTACCTGTGCCGCCTAGTCTTGGGGGTTATATTGTATTGGTCGTGTTTAAGCCTTGGCATAACTGTATCAGATATGTTTACTGTTTTGGAACTATTTCTGTCTTTATTTATAATATGACTTTCAAGCAGCAACAGAAGCGGTTTTTCTGCTTTTAGTAAGAAACTACAATATTCTAGCTTCTTCCAAAAAGCAGAAGCAGAAGCAAACAATTAAGTTTTTCTAAGAAAAAAATATCCTACGATAAATTCATATTTTTTAAATTACCCCTCATTAATTTAGCATTTTTCTTTAATTTGTTTTTGTTTTACAATCCCTTTTTTTTTTTTTTTTTTTTTTTTTTTTTTTTTGCTTTTATTCTACTTCTCCTATTCTTGTTTGGAACAATCTCTCTACTATAAATAGATTTCTTCTTTTCCTTTCCAATATTTTTTTCTCCTATTACTCTTTTAAATAACAAACAATGATATTCAAGCAATCTCTTTAATATATATGATATCCTTTTTCTTTTCTAGTATACCAAATTTATATGATCTCCGATTTATATATTTATTTATATTCTTTTTGGTGTGCATGCATATATACTATTATTGACAAAATGCAATACTATCTAGTATGTTATTTTCTCAAGAATAGATAGTGATTTTCATACATATAACTTGCAAGCACGTATGTCCCTACCAATATTATTGCATTGGTATATTTGTACATTGATTTAAAAATTTATATATATTATTAAATAAACCTTTATTAACCTTTTTCATAACTAGACACTTAAAAGTATTTTTTTTTTTGAAAAGATTGATCAAATACAATTTGCTTTTCAAAAGTGCAAAAAACACATCTCAAATGAATTGACCAAACATAAACTGCTAATATATGAGAGTACTTTTTCAAAAGATACTTTTCAAAAAAGGTAATTTTTTGGCGATCGAACTCTACATCTCAATCCCAAGCAAGTTGGACTCGACTATATAAACTTCACTAACTAGACATGTCGCTTCACTAATTTAAATCCACCTTAGTTCAAAGAAGTGCTTAAGGAAATAAAGTACGCCAAACATAAACCTTATAGATAGATAGCAACAAGTAAAGTTTTAAAGACTGAATTACACCAAACCAAAAAAATTATAGATAGAGTAGCAACAATATTGAAAAATTGATGCTTGAACAAGTAGGGAGTGATTTTATTCGAAGGACATGCATGATTGCTTTCTGCAGTAGGTACGAATATTGTTTGTTGTTCAAGCAAGACCAAGCTTGTGCTTGAGTTCCAAGACAAAACCATAGATCTTGTGAGGATGAGGAAGGGACTTTGAGACACTCTCGTTCTCCATACATCTTTTTGCCCATACCACCAGCTTTGGACACTCTGCTTCTATACTAAAGTTTGCACAAGTCTCATATGAATAAAACCAACTAGTAAAGGGAACCAAAGCCACATCCACAAAACCCAGATTATCACCACCAAAGTAAGTTTTATTTCCAAGCTCTCCTTCCAAAGTCTTGAAGATTTCTATGAATTCCTTCTTTGCTTCTTCTTGATCTTCACCTTTACCGCTCCACACTCTTCTTCCTGTGCTATATATCTGCATTAAATTAAACCAACGTCCATAAGTATTGCTAACAAGGGGATAAGAAAATACAAACGTGAAATTAACACCTAATATATTCAAAACTACACAAGATGATGAACTTAGTAAAGGTCATGTTACATTGACTGTTGAGTCTTTGTGAGATGTTTATTACCTTCTTATCAATATAGTCGGCCCAGAATCTGGCTTGTGACCTTTCGTAAGGATCAGAAGGAAGTAATGGACATTTGTCATGCCAGACTTCATCAATGTACTCAAGAATGTTTAGAGACTCACAAATGGCTTTATTATTGTGAATCAAAATAGGGATCTTTTTGTGAACAGGGTTCATCTCCAGAAGCAAAGGACTTTTATCAGATAAGTTTTCCTCCTTTGCTTCATATTTGATTCCCTTTAAGGCCAATGCAATTCTTAGCCTCATACCAAAAGAGCTTGGCCAGAAATCTAGCACAACCACGTTGTTGCTCTCCATTTTTTTGTTTGAGAATATATATATATGTAGGCTTATAAGGAATGAATGAATAAGTCATTGAACATTAGTAGTACTATTTATAGTGATATATATTTGCTTAGATGTCATTGCTTGCGTAGGTCTTAGGATGTGAAGATTTGGTTTGATATTGCAAATACTTCTTTTCCAAAAATGCCAATGTGAACGAAATTCGTCAAAATATTCTTTCTAGTAGAAAAAACTAACTTGTCCTCCTTTCACGAGCATTTGGATATTTAGAACTGGGCCCTTTTCCTCTTTCAGCTGATCTGTACGCTTGTGCTAGCTACTTCATGTTGTGGACGGGGATGTGTACTAATTAAGAAATTCAAAACTCTTCAAATTTTAATCCTTACGTATAATTTTTTGTTCAATAACATATTTCTATGAAAGTAAAAAGAGATAGTAATAATTAGATCCTAAGAACATTTATGACGCAAAGATTTTTCTTAAACTCTACACTAGAGTTAAATACACTACTAGTCATAAGTATCCTACTAACCAATAGTCGAATTTTTAACGACACACTTTATCTTTTCGACATCCCTATAACCCCTCTAAACTATTTCAAAGTGAAATAAATATTCTCTTTAAATGATAAATTGTCAGAGGGAAGTGGGCACACTCTCTTGGAAGAATGTGGGTGATGACCCGATAGGTTATCGTATAATTTAAAATCTAAATCTGTAATTCGAAGCCTTAAACGTCATATTTTATCCTTTTTCGATTTGCGTGCGCAGTCCGGGCGTCTTTCCGAAAAGCTTTTATGTTAAAAATTGATAAAAATAAGAAAATTTGTCTAAAAACTTCATTTGGGTTGACTTCGGTCAACATTTTTAGTAAACAGACACAGATTCGTATTCTGACGGTCCCGGTGGGTGCGTAACGTGATTTGGGACTGGGCGTATGCCCTGAATCAAAATTGAAAGTCCCTAGCCTGAGATATCGGACTATGTCGAAATTTGAAAGTTGAACGCTTAATGAATTTGAAATGATTGGCCAAAGTTTGACTTTTTGGATAATGGGTACGTATTTTGGTTCTGGAACCCGGTGAGTTTCAGATAGGCTACAAAGTGATTTAGACTTAGAATTGTTGCTGGTGTCTGCATTTTCTGGGAACTGGCCTCTGATCTTGCAATTGCGACATCAGAGTTCACATTTCGAACATCCCCATCTTCTGTCTGGTTTGCATTTGCGAACTATTTATTCGTATTTGCGAAGTATGCTTAGGTCAGCCTAGGTTCGCATATGCGGCAATAAGGTAGCATTTGCGGAAGGCCAGTAGCATTTGTGATGATAGTCTCGCATTTGCAATGGGAACTGGGGAAGGGGATTGTTTGCATTTGCGAAGACATGGGTCGCATTTGCGATCCGACGATTTCCGTATTTACGAATGTTTTGTTCGCATTTGCGAAGGCAGCAAAAATGTGGGAATTTTGCATTTGCGAAGCTTTTCTCAATTTGTGGTCTTCGCATTTGCGAAGCCCAGGTCTCATCTACAACATCTGCAACTGATGAAAAAGGACTTAGACGGGATTTTTGGTACATTTCGCAAGTTTTCAAATCCTAGAACCCTAGAGGAGATTTTTCCAAGATTATTTTTTCCCCAAAACATTGACAAGTGATCCTAACCCACTTTCTTTCAATTATCCATCACATTTCATGAGTTTTCAACCTAGAATCTAGGTTTTTTCATGGTGAAAATTGGGAGTTTGGGTAGAATTAGGAATTTTTGCAAAATTGGAATTTAGAGCTCGAATTGAGGTCAAATTTTGAAACTAATTACATAATCGGGCTCGGGGGTGAATGGTTTTGGTCCGAACCTTGGGTTTTGACCAAGCGGGCCTGGTTTTTTGACTTTTTGGGGAAAAACTTGGAAAATCTAAATTTATGCAGTGTAATTGATTTTTTTAGTAATATTTGATATTATTGAGTCATTTGTGGATAGATACGGGTGATTTGGAGGTGGAATAGAGGAAAAGCTATAATTGAGCATTGATTGGAATGTGAGGCGAGGTAAGTGTTGTGTCTAACATTGACTGGATAGATTTAGGAAACCTTGACCTATCTGCTATATGAAATTCATGTGAGCAGCTTATACGTGAGGTGATGAGTACTTATGCGCCGCCAATTTATCTGTTTTCCTGTTTCGTACCCGTTATTCTCATATTGTCTCTTTCCCTGCCTTAACTGTTACCCGCTCTACTTGTATTCCCATGCCTAATTGCTACTTGCTAAACATAGTTTCCCTCTATTAATAGTAGTAGTTTTTCCATGGCCTCATTATCTCCCATTATTTGTTTATGTTGGTTTATCAGTGCTTTTATGGCATATTCCGAATTGGTCTCGCTGAGTAGTATCACTTATGTGAATTTTCATGGTGTACAAGCTTCCTATTTGTTTCGGTTTGAAGTTTAAGTATCGTGAAGGGTTCTGTCATTTGAATTTTGAAATTTCTGTACTTATTGAGTAATTGATATTGATATAGTGGGGCCGGGTTGCGTTCCACAACAAGTGGAATAACGGTGATATACTGAGGAGGAATAAGGTGAATTGATATTGTACGGTGATATCGGGTTCCATGCCGCAATATGTGTAATAAGGGTGGATTGTTTGGTGGAATAAGGGTGAACTATGATTGTGAATATTATGATATGGTGGGATCACGTTGCACGCCTCAACACTTTTATTTATATTATATTGTTTATGTTATTATGAGGAAATAAGGGAGGAATATGATATGTACTGTGGGATCGGGTTGCGCTCCGCAACAACTTATGTGTTTATGCTTTCCCTGCATTGTGTTAGCTGTACGGTATTCTTATTTGCACTAAAGGATTGGTAGTATTTGAATGCTGTTGAATTACTTCTGAGAACTGTAGTTATCTCTTGCAGATTACTGCATACTTCTATTACGTCTTCCTTTTTCTTCTTTTATTATTTATACTGCATACAGGCTATATTGTGAGTGACCTGCCGTAGCCTCGTCACTACTTCATCGATGTTAGGCTCGGCACTTACCAGTACATTGGGTCGGTTGTACTGATACTGCACTCTGTATTTCCTGTGCAGATTTTGGAGCTGGTCCGAGCTGATTGAGATGTTGGCTGTAGGATCCCCCTGATAGGAGACCCAAGGTAGACATGTCCGCGTCCGCAGGCTATGGCGTCCCCTTCTACACCTCATACTTTACTGTTTCTTTAATTCGAAAACAGTTGTATTATTTTCAGACCTTACTTGTAGTAAATTCTAAAATGTTCGTGAATTGTAACTCCGGATTCTGGATAGTAGTATATATTTGAAGTTGTTATATATATATTTCCACATTTATTTTGACTTGTTGTAGCTTGCTTGTTGTTAATCACTGAAATGTAAAAGAATTTGCTAATAAATCTCTAACCTTGGCCTTCCTAGCAAGTGTAATGTTAGGCGCCATCACGGTCCCAACGGTTGAAATTTCGGGTCGTGACAAGTAGGTATCAGAGCACTAGGTTGCCTAAGTCTCACAATTCACAAACGAGCTTAGTAGAGTCTGGAGGATTGGTATGGAGACGTCTGTACTTATCTCCCACAAGCTATGAAGTTTAGGAACAAACTTCACTTATATTCTTCTTTGTCGTGCGATTTTGTTTTCTCAATACTTATTGAACTCTTCTACTCTTTCTCTCTCGTAGATGGCGAGAACACGTACCTCTTCTTCAGCTGAGCAGCATCCAGAGCCTCCAATGGCAGCTCCTTCGAGGGGCAGAGGTCGAGGTCAAGGTCATACTAGAGGCTGAGGTAGGGGCAGGGCTCAGCCCAGAGCCCAAGCAACAACCTCAGCCGTGGAGCCTCGGGTAGAGTTCGACGAGGAGGTTCTAGCCCAGACCATTCCTACAGGGCCACCTCAGGTTCCGGAGGGGTTCATTGCCACCCTAATGCTTCAGGATGCTTTGGTCCTTTTGGTGGGCCTTATGGAGACTCTGGCCCAAATTGGCGCATTTCCCATGGCACCAGCCGTCTCTCAAGCTGGAGAAGGAGGCCAGACTCCTGCTACTCACACTCCGGAGTAGATGGCTCCCCAATATCATACTCCAGCAGCTCATCCAGTCGGAGTAGTTTGACCGGTTGTTGTGGTACAGACCGGTGATGGGTCAGCTATGTCTCCTGAGGCTTTGTAGAGATTAGACAGGTTTACCAAACTCTTCCCAGTTCACTTCTGTGGTGCTACTTTAGAGGATCCCCAAGAGTATCTTGGCAGCTGTCATGAGGCGCTTAGGAACATGGGTATATTGGAGACCAATGGGCTTGACTTTGATGCATTTCAGATGATTGGTTCCACCAAGAAATTGTGGAGATATTATTTGTTCACCAGACTAGCTGGGTCGCCTACTCTTACTTCTGACCATTTCTCTCAGCTTTTCCTAGAGAAGTTTCTACCTATCACCTTGAGAGAGGAGCACCGCCGTCAGTTCGAGCATCTCCAACAGGGCAGTATGACTGTTGCTCACTATGAGACCCATTTTGTGGATTTGGACCGTCATGCTCTTCTTCTGCTTCCCACCGAGAGAGAGAGAAGGTGAGGAGGTTTATTGAGGGACTTGCTCAGCCTATTAGATTGCAGATGGCTAAGGAGACTGGGAGTGAGATATCTTTTCAGGCGACTGCCAATGTCGCCAGGCGAGTCGAGATGGTTCTTGGACATGGAGGTCAGGGGTATGACAAGAGACCTCATCATTCCGGTGGGTCCAGTGGTGCCTCGATTGGAGGAAGGGGTATTTTTGGTAGAGGTCATCCTCCCAGACCATTTCATTAAGCGCTTCAAGCATCCCACGGTGTTTTAGGGAGTCGTGGTCCTTATGTGCCTCATTCTAGACAACCAGCCTACAGTGCACTACCAGCTCCTATCAGTGCACCTCCTATTAAGAGTTTTTACCATGGACATCTGGCCCGTTCGGGTCAGCCTCAGTTTCCACAGTCACAGTACCAGGATGGATGTTTTGTGTGTGGTGGTTAAGGGCATATCAGGAGCACCTGTCTGAGAGTATTCGGTGCTCTGCACAACATCAAGGTTCTCGCGCCAAGGTTCCGGCACCAGCTGCTGCACCGCCTGCTCAGCCATCCAGAGGCAGGGGTCAGGCAGCCAGAGGTAGGGGCCAGACTGTTAAAGGTGGAGGTTAGGCCGTTAGAGGTGGAGGCCCGCCAGGTAGAGGCCGTCCCAGGGACGTGGTTCAGAGTGGTGGGGCCCAGCCCCATTGTTATGCTTTTCCAGCTAGGCCTGAGGCTGAGTCATCCGACGTTGTTATTATAGGTACAGTTTCAGTTTTTAGAGATGCTTCGGTTCTATTTGATCTGGGATCTACTTACTCCTATGTGTCATCTTATTTTTCTTCATATTTGGTTTTTCCTCGTAATTCTTTGAGTGCCCTTGTAAATGTGTCCACACCTGTGGGGGATGCTATTTTTTTAGATCGTGTTTATCATTCGTGTGTGGTCACTATTGGGAGTCTTGAAACTAGTGTAGATCTTCTACTCCTCGATATCGTTGATTTTGATGTTATATTGTGTATGGATTGGCTGTCACCTTATCACGCTATATTGGATTGTCGGGGTTGCCTCGATTAAACTGGAGGGGGACCCTTGGCCATTCTACTAACAGGGTTATCTATTATATCAAGGCTCGGCGTATGTTCGAGAAGGGGTGTCTAGCTTATTTGGCTTATGTTCGCGATTCTAGCGCATAGGTTCCTTCCATGGATTCAATTCCAGTTGTCCGTGAGTTTCCAGAGGTGTTTCCCGAAGACCTGCCGGGGATACCACCCGACAGGGATATTAATTTATGTGTTGATTTGGCTCCGGGCACTCAGTCCATTTCAATTTCGCCATACCACATGGCCCCGCCATAGTTGAACGAATTGAAGGAACAATTTCAAGATTTTCTTGATAAGGGCTTCATTAGACCTAGTGTGTCGCCCTGGGGTGCACAAGTGTTGTTTGTGAAGAAGAAAGATGGATCGATGAGGATGTGTATAGATTATCGTCAGTTGAACAAAGTCACCATCAATAACAAGTATCCATTGCCGAGGATTGATGACTTATTTGATTAGCTTCAGGGTGCTAAGGTGTTTTCGAAGATTGATTTGAGATTTGGCTACCATCAGCTGAGGATTAGGGCATCCGATGTCCCTAAGACAACTTTTCAAACTCGGTACGGGCATCATGAGTTTCTGGTGATGTCCTTTGGGTTGACAAATGCCCCAGCAACATTCATGGATTTGATGACTGAGTGTTCAAGCCTTATTTGACTCCTTTGTGATTGTGTTTATTGACGATATCTCCCACAGTCGAGAGGAGCCTGAGCAGCATCTTATAGTTATGCTTTAGAGTATGAGAGGAAGCCAGTTATATGCTAAGTTTTCGAAGTGCGAGTTTTTGTTGGATTCAGTCGCTTTATTGGGGAACGTTGTATCAACAGAGGGCATTAAGGTATATCCTAAGAAAATTGAGCCAGTTCAGAACTGTCCTAGACCCACTTCAACCACAAAGATCAGGAGCTTCTTGGGTTTGGTAGGTTATTAGCGTCGATTTTTGGAGGGGTTTTCATCTATAGCAGTCCCGTTGACCAGGTTGACCCAGAAGGGTGCCCCATTTAGATGATCGGACAAGTGTCGGACGAGCTTTCAGAAGCTCAAGACAGCTTTTACTACAGTGTCGGTGTTGGTGTTTCCCACGGGTTAAAGATCTTACACAGTATATTGTGATACTTCCCGTGTTGGGCTTGGTGCAGTATTGATGTAGAAGGGTAGGGTGATTGCACATGCGTCGCAGCAGTTGAATGTTCATGAGAAGAATTACCCTATCCATGATTTAGAGTTGGCAGCCATTGTTCATGTGCTGAAATTTGGAGGCACTATCTTTATGGCGTGTTGTGTGAGGTTTTCACGGATCATCGGAGCCTTCAGTATTTGTTCAAGAAAAAGGATCTCAATTTGAGGTAGAGGAGGTGGATGGAGCTATTGAAAGACTATGATATCACCATCTTTTATCATCCCGGGAAGGCCAATGTGGTGGCCGATGCAATGAGTAGGAAGGCAGAGAGTATGGGCAGCCTTGCGTTCATTCCAGTTGGTGAGAGGCCACTAGCATAAGATGTTTAGACTTTGGCCAACCAATTTGTGAGGTTGGATATTTCAGATCCCAGCTGTGTTCTAGCTTGCACAGTCACTCGATCTTCTTTCTTTGAGCGTATCAGAGATTGGCAGTATGGAGACCCTCATTTGTTGGTCCTTAGGGACACAATGCGGCATGGTGGTGCCAAGCAGTTTACTGTTAGAGAGGACGGAGTCTTGAGGATGCAGGGTCGTGTTTGTGTGCCTAATGTGGATGGACTCCACGAATTGATTCTTGAAGAGGCCCACAGTTCCTGGTATTCTATTCCTTCGGGCACCGCCAAGATGTATCAGGACTTGAGGCAACATTATTGGTGGAGGAGGATGAATAAGGATATAGTTTCTTATGTAGCTCGGTGCCTGAATTGTCAACAAGTGAAGTATGAGCATTAGAGACCCGGTGATTTGCTTCAGTAGATAGAGATTCCTGAGTGGAAGTGGGAGCGTATCACTATGGATTTTGTTGTTGGACTCTCACAGACTCAAAGAAAATTTGATGTCGTTTAGGTCATTGTGGACATGCTAACTAAGTCAGTGCATTTTATTCCTGTTGCAGTTATGTATTCTTCGGAACGGTTGGCAGAGATTTACATCTGCGAGATCGTCCTCATCAGTAACACTTGCTGGCTAGAGGAGTTGGGTGTGATATTTGACCTTTGGGCCTGAGAAGCCACTATCTGAGTCAACATCTGAATGGCTCCCCTGAGGTCCTCATTAGTAACACTAGGAAAAAAAGTTGGGGCTGGGGTTGAGCCAGAATATCGGTGGGAGGGGTCGTTGCACCCTCAATAGATGTAGGAGCTGGTGCGGTGTAGAAGAATCAGGAAGAGTAATAGTCGGGGGATTATCCTCCCCCGCACCATCAAGTGGAGTATCAGCAGCCACTCCTGGGGTGGCATTGTCTTCTTAGCCAATTCTCGCTTTCTTCTTAGGTGCCATTAGCTAAAAGTCAGAACAATGCACGAGTTAAAGGGGGACAACCTCACATTCCACTCTATCGCACGATATAGAACAACTAAGAAGGGTATTATTCCTAATGTCCAAGTAGCTCCCTAATTATAGATGTGGTCGACAACACACCGATAAGAAGGGCTCTACTAGACACGGCTCCGAGACATTCTAGGACACTTCAAAACCTTAAGCTCTGATACCAAGTTTGTCGCGCCCCAACCTCGGGGAGCGCGACCGGGGCTCAACCGAGTGAACCCGATCGAGCAAGCCTATTAGACTCTTACTACCCATCTCATTCATGATTTAAACAGGGGATACGTTACTATTAGTTAAATAGGGGAATGAACATGTGTACATATACATATAAACGTTGCTAGTTCATTTTCATTATATCCATTATGCCATAGTTAAACTTCCAAAAGTGCATACAGTTTACAATTTGGTGGGAAATGAGGTTCAAAAAACAATATGATCCAATACCCATACATAACCCATATAACGTCTATGGAGCCTCTAAAGATACAAAAGATAGATACGACCATGCCGATGACAAGGCCCCGGCTATACCTCAAAACATGGTAAATTATGTCAAAAGAAGGACTACATGACCCCTAGAAGAAAATAGGGGCTCACCAAGACTGCTGCAAGGAGGATGCACCACTATCTGCGGTCGGCATTGGTTGCTAAGGAACCACCTATATCCATTGAAAGATGTAGCGCCCCGGCAAAAGAGACGTTAGTACTGTCGAATAGTACTAGTATGTATAACTAAACACCACCTCATTAGAAAAGAAAAATCAATAAAATTCAAGGAAAGTTAATCAATAAATCAATGAGAACATAGGCAGCACCTCAACATCAAATAAATCATTTAAGCCAACAAGGGAAATCATTTTAACTTTCATTTGGCCATCAGTAGAATTAACATCCCACTATTTATACCACCACCGTACTTTTATACGGAGTCTGATCACGACCCGATTGGCTAGGTCGTCTCCCTTGGAGACATGTTTCCACAATACCTATTTCTGTTTCAATTTCAATTTAATTCATAACACAACACCACCATGTGCACGTCATGGTGTCTGATGACGGCCCGATCGGCTAGGCCGTCTTACTCAAGACATTCAAATTTTCATCATTCATCCCATTTCTCATTTCACGCACATAATTCAATTCCATAACTGCTAGTGGCCACAATTGTTAATTCATCACTGGAACTTGGCCGCATTTCACAATTCAAGTTCTTTCCCACACATTTCACATTATTACCAATCTCATCAACATGCCTTTCAATTAAAAATATCAGGTACACATAAATAAGACATGAATCGTGGCCATATATAGGTTCTGACATGGCAATTTAACACATATTCCATAATTTTAGCACATCACCAAGTAACAACGTAGCATGACGGGAAACGTTTGAATACTTATTAAACAAAGAGTCTTACAATACAAACACATTTGAAATGTCATTTCCTACATCAATCAAGATTGGAACTTACACCAGTTGTAGGGGCACCATGGGGGTTCGATTTCTAGGAAGAGGGGGTTTTAGCCATACATACCTTAATTGAGCTTCTCTTAGTCTCTACGATTATCCGGAACTCTTAGCAACCTCAATCTATTTTTAGTAATGTGACAAATTGAACCAAAATTAGGAAGTCGAACATAATTTTTAGCTCACTTGATTATTTTATCATACATCATATGTTCATTAAGGTTTTGTGGCCTTTTTATGGAAGATTATACCAGCCCATTCCCCATGTCAACTTGCTTCATCGGTTTGAGGCATTGATAACACACTATGGGATCATGCTTTCAGAAAAAAAGATTGTTCTTGCCTAACAAGAGATTGATTTTCTTGTAATGCATTTTGTCCGAGGTGCATAAAGTCCAGGACCACATATATGTCAAGAACTACTCAAGTTTCCAAATACCTGCTTCACAACAAAGCAGATCCAGCAGTTCTTGGGTATAGTAAATTATGTGAGAGATTTCATCCCAAATATCTCTACATACACTTCTCCGCTCACAGAGATGCTCACGAAAAATGCTCCATCATAGGAAAAGAAATAACATGAAGAAATCAGGGAAATAAATGAGATTTCTAAAAATGTCAAGTCCCTCTACATCCCTTCAGACAGTAAGAAAATACTGCAAACTGATGCCAGCAATGAATATTGGAGTGCCGGTCTATTTGAAGAAAAAGATGGACAGAGAAAAATATGCGGATATGCCAGCGGAAAGTTCAAAGATGCCGAGCAACATTATCATTCCACCTTCAAGGAAATTCTTGTAGTAAAGAATGGAATCAAGAAATTCAATTTTTTTTCTTATTAACATATAATTTTTGATAGAATGGATATGAAGGCCTTCCCAAAGATGATCCAGATAAATGCAAAGATTATTTCCAATCCTCAGATTCTCAGATGGGCCCAATGGTTCTCTCCATACAAGTTTCAAGTCAGGCACCTAAAAGGAAAGGATAATGTTCTCACAGATCTTCTGTCTCAACCGGAAGAACTCTCAAGGAGATTTACCCCAGCAAAACTGAAGTCAAAGAAAAAGTTAATCAACCACATCTTTATATTTTCAAATGTACAAGGAACAAGTTCATTGAAGCCAACGGACCATCCACTCGAGTTATTCAACCTCATGGATCCCTTTGATCCGTCAATTATTATGGAAAGAAGAACTTATTATGAGCTCTAAGTTTTCTGAGAATATGGAGGGTCCATTTTCAAGCCTTATGGGGTCAATCCAGAATACCCATTCTGCCATATATTCATAGCACAAGCCAAGGATTTTTCACAAGAACTATTATGTTTTCTGGTACCTATGCCATCAGTACTACATTTTCATGGAATTCAAGTTCAACTTCTTAAAAGATTTTGAAAACATTGAACCAGCTCTTAAAGTATTTTTACTATGGTTCAAGCATAGGAGATATTGGATAAAATGTTTCAACAATTCCTACAAAGCAAAGGTATTCATGTTTCATAGGCCAGTGAAGATTATTAACGGAAAAGTCCAGGCACAAGCAGAGGCGTCATTCTGGTGGAAATTTCCCGTGTCCATTTTATCCATGGAAGAAGAATATAGTGAAGCACAAAGAATTATCTTCCAGCAAAACAGGTGCATCACAAGAGAAATATGGCCAAAAGATTGGGCAAGCTGGAATTATACCAGCACTCATTCTCACTAGGAAAAAGTCTGAGAAGAAGCAAAGGAATATCAAACTCCGTATGAAATCATCCGGGAAAAAATCACTCAAGACATCTCTAGATTAAAGTTGCGGATCACATCCCTCAATCCAAAAGATAAGGAATATAGAGAAGAAGAACCGTCGAGTTCCAGGTGTTACTACACAAGATCTTTGAAACGATGCCTAGAAGACAAACCGAGAAAATCAATGGAAGATAATCATCCCTGTTAATCTTACCATAATCCTACATTACCTACCAAAAAACCCTAAAATATCATCTACCCATGCCAAGACAAAATCCAACATCCTTCCAAACCATCTGGGTCCCACTTTCACATGCTTCCACATGCCTCCACATGCTTCGTTACATGCAGCACCCTATTTTCACATGCTTTCACATACTCCCACAAACTTTCACATGCTAAACCATGTATATTTCGCCCCTTTCACATATTTTCAGGAGATTTTTAGTTGCTGCCTAAGGTCCTTCACATGTAAAAGGGACCCACTTGTAGATAGGTTTGCCATGTAAGATAGGTTTATTTTATAATATAAGTTTGTCTTGTAATAACCTCCTAGTCCTATATAAAGGAGGCCTTGTAGTAGTTGTAAGATCATCTTGTAAGATATCTTGTAACCTTTGAAAATCTTTGTGATATACTACATATGAATTCCTTCTAAATTTCCCTTTTGTTCTTTCGAATGGATGGAAAGGTTGGTCCATGTATGAAAATAGAGTAAGAATACTCTAAGAAAGTTAGCTTGTGGTAGTATGAAAGTTTCCTGAGTTATAACATCTATTGTTGGTTATAGTACAAAAGTTTTTTGAGTTGTGTAGCTTGGCAAGCCGTCCCTTATGGGTTGTGAAGCCAACCCCTTTGTAGGAAAACTTTTGCGACTATAAGCAAATTAACTGTTAGTGTAGCTTGGCAATAGCCAGCCCTATTTGTAGGAAATTCTTTGTATCTATGATATAGTTTGCTTTCTTGGAGTCTCTTGCTTTGTTCTTTGTACTGTGGTATCAGAGCCAGCCCATCCTTTCGGAGGGAGGAACAGTTAACTAAATATGTCTGAGTCGTTTCCATCATCATCTTCCCTTGAAAAAATGAATATGTCTCCCACTCTATGTAAAACCTTGTCCAAAAAATATGATTACCTCTATGAAGTAGATATCCTACCCGATGAACAAAAAGTATCTTCCACTGAACTACCCCTCATAAACCCTTACTCAACTTTTTCCAAAAAATCATTTGCACCTTGGACCCAAATCCGTTCCTTAGTCCAACACAAACCAAACAGAGTCAAAGAATATGTTGCTGCCTCAAAATTGACCAACATCCTATTCTTGTCACTCGAGAGGAACAATTCATTACCCTCCAAATTCCAGATGATTTTCCCAAACCATAGTTTTACCCATATTCATTTTGGTGCTATCCGAATTGCTCTGACTTATCATGGAAGAAAAGGTCAACATGCTGTTGCTCGACTTTCTCTTCTAGATACAAGATACTTGGAGTACCATCATGCAAATTTGGGTACTGCAGAAGTTACCTTGAATGCAGGGATTGTCTTCATAACTATCTTTCCACATTTCAACATGTCTCTTTTTGACCCATACTTAACCGAAACACTAAAAATCCAAGTCAAAATTCAAGGTGCCCCACAAGCCAAAGATTCTATCCAAGCCACTCTTCATCATCAAATGGCGTGGCGGGTCCAAAATCATGCCATGGATCTATGCCTTCCCGGAGGAGAAAATGCTTTACTATTGAATAATGATGCTACCAAAGGAAACACCATGTGCACCCAAATACCCTGACAAATTTCCATAGACGATCTTGTCAAAATTCTCCTTGGTTCCTGGATAAAAAATTATGAAAGGTTAGGGGAACCAGAAGAACCTCTACAATCTGGTGAGCCAACTTTTAACAAAAGAAATGAAAAAACTTTTTCTATAAGCTTTGACAATTCCCATCTCAAAAAACCCAACAAAACCATCTTTTCTTGCCAAATGATCAAACCCAAAGACACAAACCCTGACCCTTACCCTGAAAGGGAACCCTTCTGGAATATACAAACTATCATGGAAGAACATGGCTGGTGTAAACATTTCGACAAAGACGACAAAAGAGTTTGGTAGTTCAAATGCCCCTTTACGGGACACTGCCTTGGGATCTCGGCTGCGATTGCCAAAACTATTTTGAAGATCCCAATGGAGAATATGATGAAGACCACCTGCGTCATTGGGAAATATTTGGCCTCAACAAGGCTAAACCAAAATCCAAGAAAAAAGGGAAAATTACTGAAATTCGAGCCAAATATGAAAATAAAGACCCTTCAATTGGCTCATTGAGCTGTCCAGGTAAATATGAATTTCTTGTCAGTTACAAACCCCAAGAATGGCTAGAATTACCAGAAAATTCACTCCAAGCTGGGAAGACAGTGAAACCACCCCAAAATCCAAACTATCATCAGCTCGTAACCCAGAATCCAAAAAGCCACCTGAACCTAAAACTCCATCAACCCAAAAGTCTACATACCCAAAAATATTCATGTTGAGCCCTTCAAGTTCCAGCCATACCCAAGATTTTCCTACACTCCAACCTTTTGAAAAAGAGGGTATCAACCATGATCCAAAAATCCGCAAGAAAAACATAGTACTACCTTCTGGAGAAAACCCCCCAACAAGTGACATCGAGGCAACAATGAACTGGCAATCAGAAAATTGCATCTGCCAAAACAAAGTGCTCAACAATATTGGCAACACCATAAAAACGTGGCTCATACACAAAACAAGTTAATGAGCAAAGTGGAAACAATGGAGAAAAAGGTGGAGCAGACATCGTCTCCGCATGCAAGACTAATCAAAGCCTTGGAGCTAAGATTGGCAAATTTAAAATATGAGATTTGTCCGCTAGGAACTTCACTTTTTCAATTCTTCCAACAACAACAAAAGGAGACGATTTCGATCAAGGACAAATCCAACTTTTGAGAAATGACCGCTTTGAGTCACAAAAAACCCCACTTTCCCTTCAAAATCTACCTTCTTCCCCATGTCAACACAAGCATATTCCCTACCAAAATTGGACAACACTTTTTCTACCTTTCCTACCACCTCACAGAATCATATCTCTTTCACCCAACCTTTAAAAGAAGAACCTGAATTCGATATTGCAAAAATGGTTTGGGAAAGTAAAGATGCTCTTACAGCCAAGAAGAAAACCAAGAAAAGGGGAGACCAAGGAGAAAGTTCAAAAGGGTCCAACCCCGAAAGTCTGATGATTTCTGATCAGAAGATTCCAGACCTCTATGTCTCCCAGCCAAGAAACATGACAGAAGGAGATACCACTTGAACAATTAACCCCAAGTCCATGAACTATTTTGCTAGGTACCCATTTTAGAAGAAATTTCAGAATTTTTGCTGAGCTGAGATTAGATTCTTACCGTTGATATAGGGACCCTCTGGAAAATCTTCAGTGTTTTAAGCAAGAATTTGAGGAATACTGGATGAGGATCACTTTCTCACTCTAAGGCCACTTTCTCTCACTCTATAGTGTCAGGAAATGAGCTCAAAATAGGCTATGCATATGATTTATCAACATAGGATCGGGTTAAAAGAATTAGGAATTTGGAGCCCCGACACAGGTCTGTTGTCGCATATGCGACCGCATAATAGATATGTGGTCTGCAAAGGGACCGCAAAAATGGGCCTTCGGGACTTGAACTCTCTGACCGTGTATGTGGTTCACATACTCGTTATATGCGGTCGCATAATGCACCACAGAACTCCCTTCGCAGAAACTCAGGGGTGATTATACAGTCAATTTGCGGTCTGCATAATGATTATGCCACCACATAATCGAACTCATTACTTGCCCCAAAATTAGCCAACTTTCTTATTCACTATGCTGCCATCATGCGGTCCGCAGTGTGATTAAGCGGCCGTACAATGAGCCGCAGAAACGCACACATTTTTAAAACATTTTCCTTTACTCCAAAAAAAACGTACTGTTCAATCCAAAAAGTCCGAGTCGCGAAATTTTTTTTTTCTTAAAACACATAAATATAATCTTGACATCACGAAGTACGGGGTTTCTAGGTAAATTTTTAAGGGGCCTTACAACCCGTGTCTATCATTTCTGATCGAGGTACAGAGTTTACCCCGCACTTCTGGAGGGAAGTACAACGTGAGTTGGGCACGCGGGTTAATTTGAGCACAATGTTTCATCCTTAGACCGATGGACAGTCCGAGCGCAGTATTAAAATCTTTGAGGATATGCTCCGCATGTGTGTTATAGACTTTGGAGGATTGTGGGATCAGTTCTTTCCCCATGCAGAGTTCGCCTATAACAACAACTACCAGTTGAGCATTTAGATGGCTCCCTTTGAGGCATTATATGGTAGGCGGTGCCTGGTCGCCAGTTGGGTGGTTTGATTCGGGGGAGGCTCGGTTGTTAGGTACATATCTAGTACAGTATTCCTTGGATTAGGTCAAGATTATTCAGGATTGACATCACACAACTCAGTCTATGTAGAAGAGTTATGTCGACCGTAGAGTTCATGATGTTGCATTCATGGTTGGGGAGAGCGTGTTGCTTCGGGTATCACCCATGAAGGGTGTCATGAGGTTTGGAAAGAAGGGCAAGTTGAGCCCTTGGTATATCGGATCTTTTGAGATTCTCGAGAGAGTGGGAGAGGTGTCTTACAGGCTTGCGTTTCCTCCTGGGATATTAGCAGTTCATCCAGTGTTCCATGTGTCCATGCTATGGAAGTATCACGGTGATCTGTCCCACGTGTTAGATTTCAGCTCTATCCATTTGGACAAGGATTTGACTTACGAGGAGGAGCCGGTGGCTATTCTAGCATGACAATTTTATCAATAGAACCTACATGTGATGTGTTTTTCATGGGTGGTAGCAGAACCTTCTCCCCGACCATGCAAAACACATCACAGACCTTCCTGTTAGCATAACTCTTTTGTCTAGACTACACCGTGCAAAGCCACTCCAGAATAAATTTCATTGTCTAATGCACCCTGGACCAAGTCTGTACCCAAGAGCCTAGCCTCACCTGGCTCAAACCATCCCGCTGAAAATCTACACCGCCTCCCACATAAATCCTCGTACGAAGCCATCTGAATGCTCGACCGATAACTGTTGTTATATGTAAACTTCGGGAGCGGCAGAAACTGGTCCCATGAACCCCCAAAATCAATGACACAAGCACGTAACATGTCCTCCAATATCTAGATAGTGTGCTCAGACTGTCCGTCTGGCTGAGGGTGAAATGTTGTGCTCAACTCAACCTGAGTACCCAACTCTCAGTGCATGGCCCTCCAAAACTGCGATGTAAACAGTGTGCCTTTATCTGAAATGATGGAAACTGGGACACCATGAAGGCAAACAATCTCTCGGATGTAAATCTCAGCCAACCGCTCTAAAGAATAAGTAGTGCCAACTAGAATGAAGTGCACAGACTTGGTTAGCCGATCCACAATCACCCAAATAGCATTGAACTTCCTCGAGGTCCGTGGGAACCCAACTACGAAATCCATGGAGATCCGCTCCCACTTCCAGTCTGGGATCTCTAAACTCTGAAGCAAGCCACCTAGTCTCTAATGCTCATACTTAACCCGCTGACAATTGGGAAACCGAGACACAAACCCAACTTTATCCTTCTTCATCCTCCTCCACCAATAGTGCTTTCTCAAATCCTGGTACATCTTCGTGGCACCCAGATGGATGGAATACCGCGAGCTGTGGGCCTCCTCAAGAATCAACTCTCGTAGCCCATTTACATTGGGTACACATATCTGGCCTTGCATTCTCAACACCCTATCATCACCAATAGTCACATCTATAGCATCACCTCACCGAACCCTGTCCTGGAGGACGAGCAGATGAGGGTCATCATACTCACGCTCCTTGATATGATCATAAAGGGAATACCTAGATACCACACAAGCCAATACACGACTCGACTAAAAAATATCCAATATGACAAGCTGGCTAGCCATGGCCTGAACATCCAATGCCAAGGGTCTCTCTGCTGCTGGAAGATACTAAACTCCCCAAACTCTCCGCCTGGCGACTCAAGGCATCAGCCACCACATTGGTCTTCCCAGGATGGTACAAAATGGTGATATCATAGTCCTTAAGAAACTCCAACCACCTCTGATGACGCAAGTTAAGATCCTTCTACTTGAACATATGCTGTAAACTCCGGTGATAAGTGTAGATCTCACAATGAACACCGTACAAATAGTGCCGCCAAATCTTCAAGGCGTAAACAATAGCTGCTAACTCAAGATCATGGACATGATAATTCTTCTCATGGGTCTTCAACTGGCGTGAAGCATAAGCAATCACTCTACCCTCTTGTATTAGAACACATCCAATACCTATGCATGAGGCATCACAATACACTGTGTAAGAACCAGAAGCTGATGGCAGAACTAGAACTGGAGCCGTGGTCAAAGCTGTCTTGAGCTTCTGAAAGCTCTTCTTGAACTCATCCGACCACCTGAATGGAGCACCCTTTTGGGTCAATTTGGTCATAGGGGATGAAATAGATGAGAAACCCTCCACAAAATGACAGTAATTGCCCGCCAAACCAAGAAAGCTCTGAATCTCCGTGGCTAAGGACGGTTTGGGCCAATTCTACACTGCCTCAATATTCTTTGGACCCACTTGAATACCCTCATTGGACACCACGTGCCCCGATAAAGACATTGAGCTGAGCCAAAACTCACACTTGGAGAACTTTGCATAACGCTTCTCCTCCCTCAATATATGTAACACAAACCTCAGATGTTGGTCATGATCCTCCTGGCTACGAGAGTGCACTGGGATGTCATCAATGAATAAAATAATGAACGGGTCCAAATAAGGCCGAAACACACTGTTCATCAAATGCATGAATGCTGCTGGGGCGTTGGTCAAGCCAAAAGACATCACAAGGAAATCATAATGGCCATGTCGGGTCCTAAAAGCTGTCTTAAGAATATCTGAATCCCGAATCTTTAGCTGGTGATACCTTGACCTTAAATAAGTCTTTGAGAACACCCTCGTTCCCTGAAGCTGGTCAACTAGATCATCAATACGTGGCAAAGGATACTTGTTCTTGACTGTGGCCTTGTTCAACTGCCTGTAATCAGTTAACATCCTCATATAACCATCCTTCTTCTTTGCAAATAAAACCGGTGCAACCAAAGGTGACACGCTAGGCTGAATAAACCCCTTATCAAGGAGTTCCTGAAGTTGTTCCTTCAACTCCTTCAACTTTTCCGGTGCCATAGGATAAGATGGAATAGAAATGGGATGAGTGCCCGACACTAAATCAATACCGAAGTGAATATCCCTGTCAGGCGTCATGCCCGGCAGGTCTGCAGGAAACATATCTGGAAAATCACGTACCATCGGAACAAAATCAATGGTAGGAGACTCTGCACTAACATCCCTCACGAATTCTAAATAGGATAGACAACCCTTCTCAACCATCCACTGAGCCTTCAAGTATGAAATCATTCTATTGGGTATATAATCTATAGAACCGCTCCAATCAACCCTCGGTAACCCCAGCATCGCCAACGTCACAGTCTTAGCGTGACAATCTAGAATAACATGACATGGTGACAACGAATCCATACCCAATGTCACATTAAAATCGACCATACTGAGTAGTAAAAGATCCACTCACGTCTCCACACTCCTAATAGTCACCACACATGATCGATATACACGGTCCACAATAATAGTATCATCCACAGGAGTAGATACATGAACAGATGAAACTAAAGACTCACAGGGCGTATCCCGAAAATGAGCGAAATATGAGGAAACAAATGAATAAGTGGAACCAAGGTCAAATAATACAGAGGCATATATGTGGAAAACTAAGACAATACCTGTAATTACAACATCTGAAGCAATGACATCTGGTCTGGCAGGGAGGGAATATAAACATGCATGGCCACCCTCTGATCTTCCTCCCCCTCTCGCGCGACCCTTAGTTGACTGGGCTCCACCCCGAGCTGGCTGAGCGGGTGGTGGAGGAACTGGTGCTGATGACATAAACTGGCTCTTCTATGGAAGGGGACCTCCCACTATATGGGTACACTCTATCCTCATGTGACCAAACTCCCCACACTCATAGCAACTCCCCGGTGCTGGTGCTGGGAAATGAAGGGAGCCCTGAGCACTAGGATAACCAGCAGAAGAACCTGGCATAGACGAACCCTGAACCGATGGAGCACGGGGAAACTTTGCACTGGAAGGGTACCGAGATATGAACGACTGATCGTGGCCAAATCCACACCACTATTAAGTAGTGAGGCGGTCGCTACAATAATATACCCAACAAAGGTAGGGATCGAATCCACAATGAGTTAAGAAATGAGATTAGGTATATATCTAAGTTTATTGCAAGTTTTGGATCTAATTGCACTTCCACAAACTTGGTTGGTATTATACTTCTATTTTTAGTCTACTAATTTCACTTAATAAACTAAGGACAATATTTTTGGTTTTAGGGTTTTTAAATATTTAAAGAGACTAGGGTCGTGACTTCTACCTGGGTGGTTATCTAACAGGTTGTAAATTGTAGGGCAATCTTGATTAGTCACGGTTATAATATAGCTATCACATCTGGGTACTCACCCTATACCTCTCGGTAGTTTGAGCGATTTCGCCCAGTTTGACTTTCTCAAGTTCAAATGGGTATTTTCACAAAATAAATGATATTAGCTCAAGTCGGGTATTACTATCTCTAGGTTTAACCCTTTAATTAGGGCTATCAATTTCTTGATTTCACTCCAATTCCTTTTAGCCAAGTTTTCCTAGACTTAGTCCCTCTTTCTCAAGTAAAGACTAAGTCATTTAGGCATGAGTAGATGTTTTAAACCATTAATTCTTGAGTTCTACGAAGAACTAGGCTAAATATCACTAACCCAATCACATACAAGCCCTAAATCAAACACCCATAAATACCCACACTAAGGTTGGGTCATAACCCTAGCTATGGGTTTAGATACTCATGGAAATTGCAGAAATTAAAGAAAAATTGAAGATAGAATCCATAATATTAGATTATGGGATGAAAATCTAGTATTTAGAGACAAATCTAGTACAAAGTTACCAAAACCAGTAAAGAAAGACGAAACAGCTGCTCGTCTAAAACATAACATAACCTAAAAATGAAAAAATTCTATTTATCTAAGCTGAAAATATCTGACAAAAATGCCCTTGCGGAGGTTATGCGGCCGCATAATTCTGAGTGCGGTCGCACACTTGCTTCTGGGATCGCATAATTATGGTGCGGTACGCATTCTTTGACTTTGAGTTCTGACTTTTACTGGACTTCTGTGGATCGCAGAATTCTAAGTGCGGCTGCGCTCTTGATTATGAGGCTGCATAAAAATGATGTGGTCCGCACTTCATGTCTTTGGACATGAACCCACTCTCTGAATCTTCATTCTTGCGGACCGCACAATTTTTTGTACGACCGCACTTGACATCCTGCGACCGCTCAATATTGGTGCGGTCTGCACTCCTTCAACTTACCCAAATGTCGACTCTCTGAACCTTGTCTATTGCGGTCCGCATAATATTGAGTGCGATCGCACATAGGCTTTTGCGGCCGCACAATATTTGTGCGGTCTGCACCTCTTGACTTTCTCAGATTCTAGTCTCTGAAACATTCTTATGCGGTCGCACTGGAATTATGCGGTCCTCACATTTAGCCTTCTTGCCCTATTTTGGTTCATGTTCAACTTTTGACTCCTTTGTAAGTTGAATTTGATTCCTTTGGCTCATATTGCAATATTCCTGTAAGCAAGCACATTTCATTAGTTTTCAGGAACACCTTTAAGCATTTTTTATCTAAAACACAAGTAAAAGAGAGCAAATAAGCAGTCAAAATCCCTATTTAATAACGGCCCTGCTGATAATTATGAGAACCATGGCCAGATGATGCACCATGGTGAATTGGACAAGCTGTTTGAACATGTCTGAAAGGACGACCTGTACCGTGGCTGGAACTGACCCCCAGAAGGAGCACCGCTAAATCCACCCTGTCCACGATGCCTTATGGCCTCCCTCTCAACCCTCTCCTGACTGAGAACCATCTCAACCTGACGAGCAATGTCGACAACCTCATCAAAAGTAGCACCAGACACTCTCTCTCTAGTTAAGCAACCGTAGCTGATAAGTGAGCCCATCTATAAACCTCGTGATCCTCTCTCTTTCTGTGGGAACAAACCAAATATCAAGATGGGCCAACTCCGAGAATCGCATCTCATACTACATCACAAATATATCACCCTGACGAAGCTGCTCAAACTGTCTGTGCAGATCCTCTCTGTGGAACTAAGGAACAAACTTCTCCAGAAAGATAACGGAGAACTGCTGTAAGGTAAGGGGTGCTGCACTGACCGGCTTACGCCTCTCGTAAGCCTCGCACCAATTGAATGCAGCCCTAGAGAACTAAAAGGTAGTGAACGAGACCCCACTAGTCTCTAGAATACCTGTTGTACGAAGTATCCTCTAACACTTGTCTAAGAAGCCCAGCGCATCCTCTCCCTCTGCACCACTGAAAGATGGAGGTTGGAGTCTCCCAAACCTCTCCAATCTACGATGCTCATCCTCAGGCATATCAGGAACCACATAGTTCAGAGTAGCTACAACCGACTAGGCTGGTGGTGCCCCCGGTGTCTGGAGTCCCTGTACTACCTACTCATGTGTGTGGGCAGCGGGAGTCTGAGTGCCTCCCCTGACCTGAGATGTGGCTACGGCCGTTGAAATAGAGACTGCCTCAGCAAGGCCGGCGCACACGGTCAGAGTCTGAGCTAAGGCCTCCTGAAGGTCAGGAATCACGATGGGCACAAATGGTGCCTGAGCTGGTCCTCCTGTTGCATCCACAACTGGGATCTGGTCTTGATCTAGGGCAATAGGTGGATCTGCAGGTACTCCCCGCTACTGTGCGGGCTGCACCACTGCCCCTACCGCGGCCTCTACCATGACCTCGGCCTCTCACAGCCCTAGCTAGTGGTACTGGTGGTTGTTCATCCTGCCCAGTAGTACGAGTCCTCACCATCTGTGAGAGAATGAAACAACATATGTTTATTTACTAGAATCAACAGATTCGCACGAGAAGAATTCAAGAATGTGGAGTTTTCCTAAGGGTTATGCAACCTCTCGAAGATAAGTACAGACGTGTCCGTACTGATCCGCAAGACTCTACTAAACCTGCACATGACTCATGAGACCTATGTAACCTAAGCTCTGATACCAACTTGTTACGACTCAAATACCTAACCCGTCGTGATGGTGCCTATCGTGGAACTAGGCAAGACGAAATTCACAATATGTTTTAATATATGACATAAATGAGTTAAGGCAATTAAATTAACCTTAGGTTTACATAACAACGGGATAAAAACCCAAAAACACAAGTACATAATAATAGCTCGACATCAGGGTGTCACTAAGGCATGAGCATCTAACAACCATTCTAGAAACAAGTCTATTACAGTCTGTGCCAAATGTCATTACAAGAGAGTAAAGATAATAAGAAAGGAGAAACAAGGACTGCGGACGCCGACAGCTACCTCGTAAGTCTTCGATAATCAGCTCGCGGATGAACTCAACGACCACCGAAAACGTAGACACCTGGATCTGCACATGAAGTGCAGGGTGTAGCATGAGTACAACCAACTCAGCAAGCAACCGAATTAAATAAGGAATTGAGAAGCAGTGACGAGCTATGAAAATACAGTTCATTTCAGAAGTTTTCAGTAAAGAGTGAACATGCTTTCAAATCCGGTAGTTTAAGTCAAATCAGTTCGAGCTCAAGTAAACTAGATGTAAATCTTCCAGAAATTTCACAATAAACAACCGGTAACAACTAAGTGCAACAATAATTAAAAGCAAGTACATCCTCTCAAGGCAACAATAACTCAACTCATCTCAACATTTTATACACTCGGGTCTCAGCCTTTAATACTCACTCTCAATAGTTACCTGCGCCCCCTGGGGGTGCACAGACTTTGGAGAGGCTCTTTCAGCCCAAGCGCTAAATCATTGCGGCATCCAGCCTAATCCAATATCGTGGCGGTGTGCAACCCGATCCATAATATATATAAGTAGCCCTGAGGCTTGTTGGGGCGTGAAACACGATCCATATGCATAAATATATATATACCCCGAAGGCTTGTTGCGGCATGCAACCAGATCCATATACCTCACATGGCTCACATCTCGGCACTCAGGCCCTATCTTAGTCACTAAACTCTCTAGCCTCTCGGGCTCACAAAATATCATAATAATCAGACCAAACAGAGAATACAACAAGTATTAACAAGAAATGAGAGGAAACGGAGATATGACACGCAATTAAGAATGTGACTGAGTGCAAAACATCAATTAGCAATCAATTCAACAAGTATACAATCGATGTGGATCCCAAAAGTGATATCATATGGAATAAGCATGGTTTCTAACATGGATGGCAGTCAATTTATCAAAGACAAGGAAAAACAGGTAATAACAACGGGCTATTCGACTTTACAGTGTCACGGGACGGGCCAAGTCACAATCCCTCACAGTTCATGCTCACACGCCCGTCATCTAGCATGTGCGTCACTTCCAAATATTCACATCATACCAATTCTCGGGGTTTCATACCCTCAAAACCAGATTTAAGATTGTTACTTGCCTCAACCGCGCAGAAATCCTACTCCAAAATGCCCTTGCATCTCGAATCAACCTCCAAATGCCCCGAATCTTGCCATAAACAGTATGAGATAATAAATATAGGCTAAAAGGATTAATTCCATAAGTAAACTACTAAAATATAGCCCAAAATCTGAAATCGGCTCAACCCACCCTCCGGGCCCACGTCTCGAAACCCGACGAAAGTCACAAAACCCGAAAGCCCATTCACTAACGAGTTCAACCGTACCAAATTTATCAAAATCCTACCTCATTTGCCCCTCCAAAAGCCCGAAATTCACTCTCCAATTCTCAAGCCCTAATCTCCAGAATCTCACCTCAAAAACTCACCAACTAGGTGTAAAATCAGTGGACAAACACTATTATTGAAGATAAATAGGCACAAGGAACTTACCTCAGTGAATATTTCGAAATCTCTGTCAAAATCCCACGAATCTAAGCTTAAAAATGATGAAAATGGTGAAAAATCTCGAAGTCTTCTATTTATAGTTTCCGCCTAGCAAAATCCCACAAGCGGACCTCCAGTCGCATCTGTGACGGCGCACCTACGGAAATTTCATTGCAAATGTGGATTTCACTTACAATCCAAGGCTCCGCTTCTGCGGCTTCATGACCGCATCTGCACCTATCGTAGGTGCGGGAATCCATCACACCTGCTGATGTGCGTAGTAGAATTTCGGCACTTTTGTTACCAATTACATAGACTTTAGCTCGTGTTTCAATGCTTTTTAGTTAATTCTTATGAAGTTTTAGTGTTTTGTAGTGCATGAGAGTTGAAGGCCCAAAAACATGGAAAAAAAGTCAAAAAGCCATAAAAGGGCAGGAATGCGTCAAGTATGCGATCATAGAAGTAATATGTGGACCGCATAATCACCGCAAACTGAAGCAGATTTTTGGCCAACTGAAGAGAAAAATGTGTGGTCCATTATGTGATCGCATAACACTTCTACGGACCGCATAATGACCGCACAATTTCAATTGAAGAATCTGCGTAGCACTTCTGTGATGGAAAATGCGGTTACATAACTGATATGCAGATCGCATAATGGAAATACGGTGGAAAGATGGCAACTCGACATGAGATTCTGTGATGCATGTGTCAATTATGCGGACCGCATACATGGTCTGCGACCAGTATGCGGTCGCAGAAGGGATCTGCAGGGACATTTTTTCCAATCTTGACCCCGACTTTTAGTCCATTATAAATAGATTTATTAGGTTTTTATGGGTCACCTTGTCTGAAAAAGAGGCTACATTGAAGACATTGAATACTTCATTATTTTGGAAGCTTTTGAAGAGAGAATATTGTACTTTTGTAAGCCTTATCACTTTAATTATTATTTGATCTTTGTATTTTAGTATGAGTAGCTAGTTTTAAATACTAAGTTTGTCAATCCTAAATGGGTGTAATGTTAATGGGTGTTTACCATTGAATATATATATAATGATTGGTTGATATTTATTCATTTCTCATGCTTCATTATTGTTGGTGGTTGCAAACATTAACTAATTCCATTTTACTCTTGCTTCACTTGGAAAAGTGGGTTAGGATTTATCGCTCCCCTCTCTTTCCTCTCCTTTCGGATCGGTCAGAGGTTTTGAAATTATTGGGACAACTCATTTCCTTTTGGGATAAGGGATGTGAAGGATTTGAAGAGTCGCCACCTAACGAATTAAGGTACGTTAGGGCACCTATTAAGGGTCACAATAACACTAATTGAATTACCAGAGATTGGGTAAGGGCTTGAAATTACTCCAAAGGGAAGGTGTTAGGCACCCCTCAAAGTCCACAACTGTGGTTCCCCGCAAAACAAGCTTTGTGAATTCAAGCAAGTAGAAAATAGGTAGTCAAAGTATACACATGAAACAAGTAATGGTTTTTAAAAGATTCGCAGTCTAAGCACACATATGTAATAAAGTTTTTAAAGCTTTATGGTCTAAGCACACATATGTAGGGGATATGGGAGTCCTAAGTTGTTTATCATATAGGATCACATCAATGCAATGCCCGGTAATCACTCATCGGTGAGGGGATACACGTGGCATTACCTCACCGGTCATCATATCCATATCCACTTTACCCCACCCCTTAGCGGTTGTTAAGCGAGTTTCTTTAGCGATCTCTACGCGTGCTGTTACCCGTCCCTTCTTAATGGTCCTAGAGGAATTTAGGACCTCTAAGTATAGGTAGTTCTAGACATACCCCTAATGTTTTAAAAGGATAAAATTCTAAGCGACAGGAAAGAACAAATAGGACTAATCAGATAAATGCAGGAAAGCAGTTATGAGGCCCAAATTTACCTCCACAAGTAATGCACATAATCAACACGTCTCAAACAAAAACATGAGGCAGTTTTATTAGAAATGATATCTAAGTGAATGTCAATGCACAGAAATATACAACTTGTTTATAAACTCAATAGCAAGGGCCTAATCAATTTGCCTACTGATTTTTAAGCATGTTAACCTTTAGACAGTTCAGAAGTTGTTTTTGCCTAAAAGCATGCTATTCTAGGTGTTACGAAAATGCAGGGATTGTTACTAGTTATATCTAAAATAGGATAATCATATGCGAGATTGCTTTATTCCTCTTTTCACGAATCAGTAGTTTAAACTAGGCGTGGCTAAGCAAATACGAACAAAATCCTAGAGCATTGTATCTAATATGCACATATAAAATTCAAAATGGTTAAGACATGATTTCGAGATGTGTAGAATTCCTATAGCATGATTTATAAAATGCACAGAGAATTACAGAGTTGTTAAGAACGATTTTTGAAGGCACATGTAGCAACAATTTACGTTAATTATCCTAAGAGCATGATTTCTAATTGGTAAGATACGCATGCATTAAGGACATGCTGTACGTTAAAGCAGTAAACATGAAAGCCTTCAAGACATGATATCTAATGCATGTTTGGCATGGTTTGAATGAATATGTTGGTCCTAAGCATGGATTCTAATGCAGATATAGGGAATGTAAAAGCCTAAGGCATGATTTCTACCCAATGATAGGATATATAACTACCCTCCCCATTTCACTAGCCAGCCTCAATATCTATTTACAATAATTATTACAAACAAACAGCTGAATGAAATACATAAATAGGTAGAAAAGAAGAAGTTAAACTATACGGAGCCTGAAGTAGGCCCAAATGTACCAAATTGTCCATAGCCTCATATGCCAAAGTTTCATAGCCTTTCTCATGTACGGGCGTGTCAGAGTTCCCTAAGGACCTCAAGGATCCCGGGCAGTGCTCACACCCTGACTTCATAACCAGAACTGAGTAAGTGCGGTTTGGAAGAGCCAGCTCCAGTACGTCAGAGTTCAGAGGGATCACACAGGGATCCCAAAGCAGTCATACACTGGAGGGGCATAACTTGAGGAACTAAGAGTATAGTGAGAGTGCTTGACATAGTTTTGAAAAGGTTTTAATAGGAAAGAAGTATTTGAAAAAGACTCAGTTGAAGTAGTTTTATAAAATAGGAGAATTGTTCAGTAAAACAGTTTCTTGCAAGAGTTGTGTAATCACACAAACAATATATCAAACATAGAGCCAAAACAGGTTCAACAACACTCAAATAACAACCCTTCACACAGGGATAATTGGGGCTGGGAACACATAATACACATATAATAAACATGAGTCTTTTGCAATTAAGGGATAGCTGATAGTACAGGCAACAAGACAAGGGATTTTCAAAGTAACTAAGTAGAACATACTTAAACACATGTTGAGAAGCAAACATCAATAGATTAGCACAGTGATAGACTAAAGCAATAGAAGAAGCACATTGATTTTGGAACTTGAATTGAAATCAGAACATACCAGTAAATAGAGTAAACACAAAGTGAATAACACGAGAGTGTAATAATTAACCTCGGCTTGCAGCCAGCTAATTTAGTAACAATAGCAAGTAACAAAGAAAGCAGAAGAGCTTTTGAGTGTATGAGAGATGTGAACTAATGTTCGTTCGTGTGTTTATAAGACTATGTAATGAGAGTAGAAGAGAGCAATATATATAGTAGTTTGAAAGCTAAGTAAAATAAGGTAAGAGTCAAACTGTTTAGTAATTATAGAACTCGGAATCAATTAGAGTAAAATCAGTCCAAGTCTTCCCTTAATTAAGGGAGTCATTTCAAACGGTAAAAGATGGGAAACAAGTTAAGGAAGGAAATCACATAGCTGGGGTATAACAATTAAGGAAAGAATTCAAACACTGTAGGTACAGAGTAAGCAATTAGGGCTAGATAAATAAGGTTTAATTAAGGAAACAATCAGTAGGAACCAATTAATAATATAGTCAATCACATAATAAGGTAAAAATAATTTAGAAGTCGGAAATCAGTAAAGGGCATCAATTACAGGAAATCAGGGATTCAAATAAAATAGTACTGATTAAAGGAAATTACTGCAAATTTCTGTGAATGAACGAAATAAACACAGTATAGGAAAGAAGAAACAAATAAGAAGACCTAATAAAAATAATAGCATAAAAATCACAGAGACTCAGAACATATTCATGAGAAACAGGCATACACACAAATCACATGAACAAATCAGCAAAGAGAAACTCAGAACCCAAAGCTAAGCCAAGAAATTAGGGGTTTTTAACATAGTTAATCAGGTTAAAGGGAAAACCCAAATAAAACCGTTTTAACACAGTAACAATTATAGAATAAAACTTAAAATCAAAGAAAAGTTGTTTTGTAGGGAAGTTAAGAAACCTTAGTTATGAAGATTAAGAGACGTTTTGAAAAAAATCAGAGAGATTCTCATGTAAAACAGTAAAATAACTTAAAATACTCTCATATCTATTACAGATCTAAAGAGTCAAGAGATAAAATTAGGGTTTTGAGAGAGATAAACCAGAGATAGAGATATTCCATCTTAGAAGCCATAGATTTAGTAATAAAATAGGACGATCTTACTCAATCGAGCCATGTTGGCCTGAGAATGGTGAGAACAGGACCAGGGGTGAGTGAACGGCCACTGGTCCCCTTGAGGACCTCAAGAGAGGAAGAATCCCGACCATAGGAGAGTCATTAGGGCTAGGAGTGGTGGTGAGCCACCATTATTAACGACGAGCAAGCAACCGGCGGAGGGGGTTAGGGTTAGGCAGAGGGAGTTTTGAGAGAGAAGGAAAAGGATGACGCCGGGTGAGTGAGGAGTGAATGAGACGTTTGGGGGGCGGGGGGTCATTAGGTTAAATTAGGAAATAATGAATCTGGGCCGTTGATAAAAATTCATCAACGGCTAAGATTTAATCAGCATTGGGTCGGGTAGGATTTAGGGATTGTGCTTGGGTATTTGGGCTGGTTTAGTTAAGGAATTTGGGCTGGTTTAAATAGGTTGTAATTGAAATGAAATGGGGCTATTTGTTAAATACCCAATTCGAATTATTTAAAATAATTTATAAAATAGCTAGAAATTATAAAAAATGAATATCATGCATAAAATGTAACGACCCGACCGGTCGTTTTGAAATCTAGCGCATCGTTCAGCAGTTTGAAGTCATGAGCAGCTTCATTTCAGGTATTATGACTCGTGGTCATGGTCGGAGTTGAATTTTGGGAAGTTCGGAGTATGTTGGAAAGAAAATTCTCATTTCAGAAGCCTTAAGTTGGAGAAATGGACTAAGATTGGAATTTTGGGTAAACGACCTCAGAATCAGGATTTGAAGGTTCCTGCAGGTTCGTATGATGATTTCGGACATGGGCGTATGTCCGGATCGGGTTTTGGATAACCCGGGAGCATTTCGACGTATATTGTGGAAGCTAGTATTTTGAAGAAAATTTCCTATGATTGTCTTGAAGCGTATTTCAGTGTTATTGATGCCCGTTTGGGATTCCGAGTCAGGGAATAGCTTCGTATGGTGATTCTGGAGTTGGGAGCGTGATCGGAAGTGAATTCGGATGCCCGAAGGTCATTTTGAAGTCATTTGGCTAAAGATAGAAATTAGAAGGTTTTTGAGAAATTCGACCGGAAGTGGGAAATTTGATATCGGGGTTGGAATGCGATTCCGGAAGATGGAACAGGTTCGTAATGTCAAATATGACTTGTGTGCAATATTTGGGGTCAATCAGACGTGATTTAATAGGTTTTGGCATCACATGTATAAGTTGGAAGTCTCTAAGTTCATAAAGTTGAGATTTGGGTGCGATTCGTGGTTTTGATGTTGTTTGAGGTGATTTGAGGCCTCGAGCACGTCCGCATTATGTTTTGGAACATTTTGGTATAATTGGACGGGGTCCCTAGGGCCTCGGGTGGATTCCAGGTGGTTGACGGATCAACATTTGAAGTTAGAAGAGGAGCTGGAATTGCTGTCATCTGGTGTGACCGCACCTGTGAGGATTTGGCCGCAGGTGCGGCTATGGCGCCGCAGGTGCGAAGAAGTGGTGGTCTGGCTAGGGGCGCAGGTGTGATGGTGTTTCCGCACTTGCGAAGTCTCAGATGCGGGCTCTGGGGCGCAGGTCCGTTTTTGGCTGGAGCTGAGGAAAAGCCGCAGCTGCGGAATTTTGGTCGCACCTGCGGACTCGCAGGTGCGAGAGCTGGATCGCATGTGCGAGAAATGTCCTTGGCAGAATGTCTTAAAACCGTTATTTTTTTCCATTTCCTCACTATTTCATCTTGGCTAGGGCGATTTTGGGAGGCTTCAAAGAGAGGATTTCTTCATGCAATGATAGGTAAGTAATTCCTTCATGTTTCTAAGTTAAATAAAAGGTTATACATGGAATTATACATGAGGACTTGTAGGAAAATTGGGCAAATTTTAAAGAAACCTAGAAATTTGTAATTTGATTTTAACCACGAATTTGAGCATGGAATTTAGAGTAAATTGTATATTTGAAATAGTAGAGCTATGGGTAGAATATATCTTCGAGAAATTTCGGATTCTGGGCACGTGGGACTGAGGGCATTTTGGTCAATTAACCTAGCGAAGTTAGGAAAGTATATAATTTGAATTTGTTGCGAGTATTAGGATGAATTTTCATTGCTTTGCCCGTTATTTGGTAGTTTTGGGGTGTTGTGCTTCCATGGGAGTCGTCAGAAGAGCTTGGAAGCCGGTTATGGGACTTCGGAGGGAGGTAAGTCTCCTTTCTTACTTTATGAGAGGGAATTGTCCCCCTAGGTGAACTAATTAAGTATGTGCTACTATCTGCGGTGGCTACGTATGCATGAGGTGATGGGAGTCCTTGCGTAGCTACTATTATGCCATGTTCGGGTAGTCTAGGACCCACTAGCATGCCTTACCTGTTGTACCTGTGATCTTGCTGTACTATTAGACTGTTAATATAATCGAAATCGTAATTGAATATCTAAAGAAGACTAGAGTTCATTTTCTTAATCAGTTAGAAAAAGAATTGATTTCCTCCTTGGATAATTGTATACCTGATAAGGTGATATTATTGAATATTATTAAACTTGGAAAATGAATTTCGAGAAAGGATTTAAATACTATTTTGTTGTTTTTAAAAGAGAAATCTGTCATTTACTTGAGTATTTGTTTTCCCGGCGTATTCGTGGTGGACTGTTGATTGTGCATGACTGCATGTGACCGCTTCGCAATTTACATTCCGCGAGCGGAGTGTCATTTTCCCCACTCTCACGGTAGCGGGTCGTACGCCACGGCAGATTGAAAGATGCACTTATGGTTTGGGCCGTTCGACCCTTGGCAGTGCATATATATGATTATTTTATTGAAAGATGCACTTATGGTTTGGGCCATTCGACCCTTGGCAGTGCATAGACATGATTATATTATTGAAATATGCACTTATGGCGGGCCGTTCGACCCTCGGCAGTACATAGACGTGATTATTTTATTGAAAGGTGCACTTATGGTACGAGCCATTCGATCCTCGGTAGTGCACAAAGATTATTATTATGACGGCTCAGGACGGTTGTCCTTATCCCGTATGCGCATCTGAAATTGTTAAATGTTTTTCATGGATTTTTAAAGTGATAAGATATTTGGGGGAAAACAAAGAGGAAATTGTTTATTTAGGATATTTGGGGGAAAATGAGGAAGTGGTAACTGTTTGTTTACTTCCAGTATTTACTTGGATTTCAGTGCCTTATATATTTGCTGCTTTACTACCTTTTACTTGCCTACCGTGTTCATCATATGATGTTAATTAATTTGCTAGACCTTTGTGAATGTCTAATTAGACCTCTCGTCACTACCTCTCTGAGGTTAGGCGAGCGACTTACTGAGTACATGTTAATTTTTTATACTCATGCTACACTTGCTGTGCATTTTTATTGCACAGATACTTTCATAGTGACATGGCTGGTTTGGAGAGTTAGGCGAGCTGCAGCATCCGGAGGCGATCCGCAGCTGACAGAGTCTCCCTCATATTGTATATATTTTCATTTTAAATTCCTTGTCCAATTTGTATTTCGGGCAAGCTTTGTGATGATTGTATAAATTCTTAGAAATTGCTCATGTACTTGTGACACCAGGTTCTGGGGTGTGTTTGGGATATAATTTCTAACATGGAATATTTAAACCATTGTACTTACTTGATGAATTTTATTGAGTTATTATGTAATAAAGTGAAAAGAAAATTATTTTCATAAATGTTAAAACAGGAATTTATTTTGACTAATTAATGATTGGCTTGGCTGACGGTGGTGTCCAGTGCCATCACGACCTTAGTAGATTTTGGGTCGTGAAAACATGGTATCAGAGCGCTAGGTTCCCTTAGGTCTCACGAGTCATGAGCAAGTCTAGTAGAGTCTTGCAGATCGGTACGGAGACGTCTGTACTTATCTTCGAGAGGCTATAGGGTTGTTAGGAATACTTCCCTTTTTTATTCCTCATCGTGCGATTCGGTTCCTTTTGAGGCTTATGCCTATGCTTATTCCTATTCAATCTTACGCGTCGCGGAGCGCTTGCTATGAATCAGAAATTTGAGGAACGAATATGGTGCGATGTGTTTCCCATGAGTAGTTGGATGGGGCGGTTATTGTCGTCATGCAGAAGAATATTAAGTTGTTTCAGCTTGGTTGATGTGTTTCTGAGAACTTTGAGGCTATGCTCAGGTTGTGATAATGGTTATGATTGGTTATCGCGCGATGTCGATATAATGATAGAATGCTTGCCCATAGGTTGGGGGTGATGAATGGCTTGAAGAGAGGTCTTCTCAGAGTGTTATTTTGAGATTTTAGTATTTAGATTCCGGTGAAAAGAAGGAAATTGATCTATAGATGGCCAGGTTTTGGATTGATAAAGTAGTAGGACTTGGTGTTTCAAGTAAGGTGGAGTATTCACCTGTGACGTGTGATCGTCGCCCTTGATCGAATAGAATGTTTTAAGTTCGTCAGTGCCATGGTTTCTTCAGGTGCATGTGACCAGAGTATGGTGAAGGAGTATTGAAGAATGCGGTTGGCGAGAATGATATTGAATTGAGGCTAGGCGGTGGTTCCATTTCTAGGAGGCCAGGTGTAAGAAGCGGAAGTCAAGCAGTCGCAAAGTGGGGGAGCGGCAGCATAGCTTGGAATTTGAAGATGTTCACGCGCATTTAATGGATGTCGATGAGGAGCGGACGGACTAGTAAAGTTGGTAAATGAAGCAGGGCGTAGGATGGGGTATTGATGTCGCAGAGAGCGTGCATTTCAGCATCGTTGGAAGGTGTTCGCGGGTGATTTCCACAGGCGGGTTATCTGTGAATAGGTTAGCGATGGCATGGTTGGCAAGTTTCTTTGAGGGATTCTAGTGGCTATTCGGTAGGAGGCAGAATGTGTGAATGATGCTAGAGAATTTGAGTATTTAAGAGTGCTAGCAACAGAATTTGGAAGAGTTGGACGGATTGGTTGAGTAAGATCATGTTAACAAAGGAGAAAGGATCTTGGTAGGTTCTAGAGTGGTGAAAGGAGTAGCTTCGGGCTAAGTGGGGGAGTCCCACCATCTGCAGTTGGGTTGTAGGATTGTCTTCTCATGGGGTTGCGGATTGTCGGTGTGACGGAAAGTTATCACAGCTAAGGTAAATGAGTAAAATGGTGATTGTGCGTGGGATTTGATGAATGTGTGCATAAGTTGGCCCTGTCAGACCGGGGTTAGGCTTTGGAAGATTCAGAATTGATGCTTAAGGCATAGGCGAGTTGTAAGGATAGTGATCCGGTCACACGTCTCATTGAAAAGAGTGTTCATGTGCTAGGAGAGCCTTGGAGTTGATTGTATTTGGGACCAGTCAGAGTGGGTGACTCTCAATAGCGGTTCTAGTAAATTCAAAAGTTAAGAATGCGGCGTTTAAGGGTTTCAGGCAGCAGTATGATCAAGGATTGAGCTTATGCAGCGTAATTCATGAAAAAAGGAAAAGGGTTGGGGTTCTGCGTGCAGGATAATATTGGAGGAGTTAGAGAAATAAACTCTGGATTGTAGAAAGATTATCAGGAGGATATGAGACGAGTTGCGGGATTTAGGTAGCATAGTCTCGTGAATAAAGGTCACTCGGGATGAGTGAGGGTTGAGTGTGCTATGAGTTGAAGGAAGTTGCTATTATTCTTGAGGCAATTGAAGATGATTAAAAGAATATAGATTGATTAGCCATGGTCGAAATGTCACATTTACGGCAGTGATCAGTTCCTTCGATGTGATTAAGTTATGCATGTGGTTTGTGCCGGTGTGTGCGGGGCTAGTCAACCATCGTAATGGATTTCATATGGGAGCATTTGAGTGCTACGGCATGTCAGGTGTAGGCGGATCCCGGAAAGGTTTTGGTGGTATAGACCGCTACTTAAGGATTTTCATGTTGGGTGATTGTGACAATTCACTCGAGTGTTGTGATGGTTCTCTTGAATTGAGTTATGTAAAAGGGTTCTATGTGATGAAGTGCTCACCCTATTGGTGGTTCAGAAGTTGTGATGAAATTCTCGCGCTATCTCATATTGGCACATGAGGTGCGGTTAGCAGTATGTAACTGGAAGTGAGAATCGAGATTGTGATTCGGTGTAGACAAGGATGTCATGAGCTCGGATGAGCAAGGAAAAATGATTTGAAAGTTCATAGTAAGTTGGTGTTATCTTCAGTGTCACCTGAGATCGATATTCAGTGAAAGAGGCTTTGTACCCTGGTCATGGGTCTTGATATGTTGTGCAGTATTAGTGTGGTCGGTGATGCGGATGTGGAGATTTTTTACCTGGTGTGGAAAGTCATGGGAGTGTAACTACAAGAAGATTTTACAAGTGTGACATGTAGTCACTTAATGGATTGAAGATTTGGACTGAGTATAAAGAAGCAATATTGCTTATTTGAGAATTTATGCCTGGAAGGCATTCAGTTCATTTGGTTGTGGATTGTGGGGTGTTTGTCCCGGCTGATGGTTGTTCTTGCGTATTATGAGAGGAAGTGGGTTAATATGGACACAGGTAAGGCTATTAGCCTAGGTTGGTGCGAGCAAGGTAGACTTGATGCGTGGATATATTTAAATATGATTATGGGCTTCATGCGGGGCAGATATATTCATTTCAGTATAGCGCTCCTCAAGGAGGGGTGTTGGGATATCAGGTGTTGTTACGTCTTCGAAAAATTCATGTGATAATATGATTGTTCCATGTGAGTTGTGAAATGGCTTGATAATTTCTTATGAGTTGAGATCTCTGCATAGTGATGATCTTACGTGAGCAGGACAACTCTTGAGATCCAGAGTGTGTGTGTATATATATATATATATATATATATATATATATATATATATCGCACCTCAGTTGTGCTTGAGTTTTGCAAGCATATAGCTTTATCAGTCTCCGCAGGATGGTATTATGCACTTAGCGTGCTTATGATCGATATTCAGTAATTTGTAATAGTGAGCAATTCAGCTCCGTGTATGGGATCGGGTGGCACGCGGCCACGGGTATGTTATTGGGATCGGGTGGCACGCCGCCACGGGTATGTTATTAGGATCGGGTGGCACGCCCCCACGGGTATGTTATTGGGATCGGGTGGCACGCCGCCACGGGTATGTTATTTGGATCGGGTTGCACGCCGCAACAGTGTGATGATGAGTAAGGTTCCTATATTTATTTTCTTATGTTTTAATTTCTATTTTCTGAGAAGAGTTCATAATAAGTTACGTGAGTAGAATAGTCCCTTCCTGAGTCGTTTCTTATTATCATGTTCGAATTATGGCCTATTGGCGCGATGTGGTATCATGTGAGGTTGTTGGTCATGTTTGGGGTGATTTGTTGTCTGAGAAGTTCATACTGGGTTAGACGAGATTATCGGATCAGGGATCAATGTGATAAGTTTATGTGAAGTGTATATTAAAGAACAAATACCATTATTCAGGTTCATAATGAGGTGATGATTCTAGTCAAGATGAGATATTCAATGATTTGTTAACTCTGCAGTTGGGTATGAATTTATACACATCTCCTCCATTGTGCTGGTATCTTCAGCAATATAGAAGGAGATATGTATATTTGTTATGAGGTGTTGGGAGCATCAGATTCGTGAAATTTTGGGTATTAAGGTTCAAGGAACATCATTGTTGTTAGATGATGAATTATGCTGTGTATGGTGTTAAATTCAGAAAAAGTATGCAGTCATGTTCTGGTATAGCGTGTGGTAGTTGATACGGTGTTTATATATTGGAACTAGGCCTGGTAAAGAATTTTCAGGTGTTGGAAGTAGGTTCTGAACCTATTATATAGATAAAGGAAGAAATATCCATATTTGATCAAGCTAATGTACTCAACTGGGTTGTGGTAGCACGGGCAGGTGCTCGAGATGTTAAACAGTGATTTCAGGTAACTCCAGAGCAGTTCTTGGCACGTTCAAAGACGTATGTCTGTTTAAGTGGGGGAGAATGTAACGACCAGACCGGTCGTTTTGAGCTCTAGTGCATCGTTCAGCGGTTTGCAGTCATGAGCAGCTTCATTACAGGTATTATGACCCGTGGTCATGGTCGGAGTTGAATTTCGGGAACTTCGGAGTCTTTTGGAAAGAAAATTCTCATTTTAGAAGCCTTAAGTTGGAGAAATGGACTAAGATTGGAATTTTGAGTAAACAACCTTAGAATCAGGATTTGAAGTTTCTTGCAGGTTCGTATGATGATTTAGGACCTAGGCGTATGTCCGGATCGGGTTTTGGATAATCCGAGAGCATTTCGGCATATTATGTGGAAGTCAGTATTTTGAAGAAAATTTCCTAAGTTTGGCTTGAAGCGCATTTCATTGTTATTGATGTCTGTTTGGGATTCTGAGTCTGGGAATAGCTTTGTATGGTGATTCTGGAGTTGGGAGCGCGATCAGAAGTGAATTCGGATGCCCGGAGGTCATTTTGAAGTCATTTGGCTAAAGATAGAAATTGGAAGGTTTTAGAGAAATCCGACTGGAAGTGGGAATTTTGATATCAGGGTCGGAATGTAATTTCGGAAGTTGGAACAGGTCCGTAATGTCAAATATGACTTGTGTGCAAAATTTGGGGTCAATCGGACGTGATTTGATAGGTTTCGGCATCGGATGTAGAAGTTGGAAATTTCTAAGTTCATAAAGAAGGGATTTGGGTGCGATTCGTGGTTTCGATGTTTTTTGATGTGATTTGAGGCCTCGAGCAAGTCCGCATTATCTTTTGGAACAGGTTGGTATAATTGGACAGGGTCCCAGGGACCTCGGGTGGATTCCGGGTGGTTAACGGATCAACATTTGAAGTTAGAAAAGGAGCTGGAATTGTTGTATCTGGTGTGACCGCACCTGCGAGGATTTGGCCGAAGGTGCGGCTATGGCGCCGCAGGTGCGAAGAACTGGTTGTCTGGCTAGGGGCGCAGGTGCGATGGTGTTTCCGCACTTGCGAAGTCGCAGATGCGGGCTATGGGGCGCGGGTGCATTTCTGGCTGGAGCTAAGGAAAGCCGCAAGTGCAGAATTTCGGTCGCACCTGCGGACTCGCATGTGCGAGAGCTGGATCGCAGGTGCGAGAAATTGCCTGGGCAGAATGTCTTAAAACCGTTATTTTTGGCCATTTCCTCACTATTCCATCTTGGCATGGGTGATTTTGGGAGGCTTCAAGGAGAGGATTTCTTCATGCAATGGTAGGTAAGTAATTCTTTCATGTTTCTAAGTTAAATACAAGGTTATTACATGGAATTATACATGAGGACTTGTAGGAAAATTGGGAAAATCTTAAAGAAACCTAGAAATTACTAATTTGATTTCACCCACGAATTCAAGCATGGAATTTAGAGTAAATTGTATATTTGAACTAGTAGGGCTATGGGTAGAATATATCTTCGAGAAATTTCGGATTCTGGGCACGTGGGTCCGAAGGAATTTTGGTCAATTCACCGAGTGGAGTTAGGAAAGTATATAATTTGAATTTGTTGCGAGTATTAGGATGAATTTTAATTTTTTTGCCCGTTATTTGGTAGTTTTGGGGCGTTGTGCTTCCATGGGAGTCATCGGAAGGGCTTGGAAGCCAGTTATGGGACTTCGGAGCGAGGTAAGTCTCCTTTCTAACTCTATGAGGGGGAATTGTCCCCCTTGGTGAACCAATTAAGTATGTGCTACTATATGCGGGGGCTAGTACGCACGGGGTGACGGGAGTCCGTGCGTAGCTACTATTATGACATGTCCGGGTAGTCTAGGACCCACTAGCATGCCTTACCTGTTGTACATGTGATCCTGCTTTAATATTAGACTGTTAATTTAATCGAAATCGTAATTGAATATCTAAAGAAGACTAGAGTTCATTTTCTTAATCAGTTAGAAAGAGAATTGATTTCCTCCGTGGATAATTGTATACCTGATAAGGTGATCTTATTGAATATTATTAAATTTGGCAAATGAATTTCGAGAAAGGATTTAAATACTATTTTGTGTTTTTTAAAAGAGAAATCTATCATTTACTTGAGTATTTGTTTTTCCGACGTATTCGGGGTGGAATGTTGATTGTGCATGACTGCATGTGACCGCTTCGCAATTTACATTCCTCGAGCGGAGTGTTATTTCCCCCACTCTCATGGGAGTGGGTCGTACGTCACGACGAATTGAAAGATACACTTATGGTTTAGGCCAACCCTCGGCAGTGCATAAATATGATTATTTTATTGAAAGATGCACTTATGGTTCGAGCCATTCGACCCTCGGTAGTACATAGACATAATTATTTTATTGAAAGATGCACTTATGGTTCGGGCTGTTCGACCCTCGGCAGTACATAGACATGATTATTTTATTGAAAGGTGCATTTATGGTACTGGCCATTCGATCCTCGGGAGTGCACAAAGATGATTATTATGATGGCTCAGGCCGGTTGTCATTATCCCGTATGCGCATGCTAAATTTTTAATTGTTTTTCATGGATTTTTTAAAGTGATAAGATATTTGGGGAAAACAAAGAGGAAATTGTTCATTTAAGATATTTGGGTCAAAATGAGGAAGTGGTAACTGTTTGTTTACCTCCAGTATTTACTTGGATTTCAGTGCCTTATATATTTGCTGCTTTACTACCTTTACATGCCTACCGTGTTCATCATATGCTGTTAATTAATTTGTTGGACCTTAGTGAGTGTCTAATTCGGCCTCTCATCACTACCTCTCTGAGGTTAGGCTTACGACTTACTGAGTACACATTGTTTTTTTGTACTCATGCTACACTTGGTGTGCTTTTTTATTGCACAGGTACTTTCATAGTGACATGGTTGGTTTGGAGACTTAGGCGAGCTGCACCATCCGTAGGCGATCCGCAGCTGACAGAGTCTCTTTCATACTGTATATATTTTCATTTTAAATTCCTTGTCCAATTTGTAATTCGGGCAAGCTTTGTGATGATTGTATAAATTCTTAAAAATTTCTCATGTTCTTGTGACACCGGGTTCTGGGGTGTATTTGGGATATAATTCCTAACATTGAATATTTAAACCATTGTATTTACTTGACGAATTTTATTTAGTTATTATGTAATAAAGTGAAAGGAAATGATTTTGATAAATGTTAAAACAAGAATTTATTTTGACTAATTAATGATTGGATTGCGTGACGGTGGTCTCCGGCGCCATCACGATCTTAGTAGATTTTGGGTCGTGACATAGAAAATAGTTTAAAATGATTATTTAGTATTTTAAAATACAAAGGACTAATTTCTGGTAAAAATAGTACAAACTTATATGTTTGGGCTATAATTGCAAAGTCGTTGCAATTATAGCCAAAAGATGCCAATTCGGCTAATTATGAAGTAATTAAATCAAGAAATATTTTTGAAATCATTTGTGATGCAATTTTATAATAATTGATTGGAAATAAAATACTAGACAAATTAATAAAACATAGAAAAATTATTGCAAAATCCCGATGTCTAGTAATGCATGATTTTGAAGGTATATATGCAATTAAAAATATTTTGGAAAAAATTGGGTATCAACAGGGTTTGGTAGAATTGAATATCAAAAACTCAAGGCTTTAAACCTTGTTTAATGAAATCGTTTAGGAATAAGTGGGTTTTATTTTGCATAAATTGGTTATCCGTAATTGCAACTCTTTTATATTTTAAAAAATCATAAAGAGAAAATAATACTCAACTATTGGGAAATATTGATTAGTCACTTAGAAACCATTTGCATATCAAAGGACCTTCCACAAGAAATATATCATATTAACACCGATATCATTGCATTCCATTGAAGGGGACACAACCTTGGGTTCCTTAATCAAATTAATTACATTCTAAAAATACAATAGTCTTCTTTACTACACATAATTACAACATTTTTTTAGCTAACAGGGCGAATTACGATTTAAGTCAAGTTTCACACTAATCAAGTAATCTTTTCATACTTATTCCCTATGCTTCGACCCCAACCTAGTTGGGTTATTATATTTTACATCGACCGCCTTACACCATTTATTTAGGTGTAATTTGAGCGTATCAAATTTTGGCGTCGTCGTCGGGGAATACGGTTTTGAAATTACAATTTAGTGTGTGCTCTATGTTACCTCATTTTCTATTCAAGCACACTTTGCTTGGTGTGATAGGTAAACATGGCCGAGTATGAATAAGTAGAGAATCCTTTTGCGGATATAGATGAGTACATTGAGGATACAAATCCCATTGTCCCTCCACGAGTTGATGCTGCTACATTCAAGGTTGAACACGGTTTGGTCCTAATGCTTAAAGCAGAGGGGTTTTTCAAAAATTCTACCGTTGATGATCCGACAAAACATCTTAGAAACTTCTTGGGTGTGTGTGCGATGCACAAGAAGAACAACGTTACAGATGAGGCCCTAAGATTGAGGGTATTCAAGTACTCACTAGCTGGAGAGGCAAGGAAATGGATAAAAAATCTACCACCTCATTCCATTCACTTTTGGCCTGAACTCGTCCGAGCTTTCCTAGCTAAATGGTTCCCACAAATAAAGAAGTCCGCGCACAGAGATAAAATTTTCTTCTTCAAGCAACTACCGGGGAAACACCTACATGAGGCATGGGATTGATTCAAGCTATATCTAGTGAGGTCGCCAAATCTTGGTTTTCTAGACACAATCATGTCTGAGAATTTTTACATGGGTTTGGATCTGTTGAACCAATCTATAGCAAAAAAAGCTACGGATGGATCTTTTATGGACAAAATATTTACAAGGGTCACACAAATTCTTGACTAGATGGCAGAACATATGAAGCTTGGAACTTGGAAGATACCACGGGTGGAGTTGCATATAGTACTCCCTCTTTGACCAACATGATTAAGGAGAACCAAGAGAGAGATCAAGTAATTTTTGGGCTTGCCACCAACATTAATGTGTTGACCAAGATGTTCGCTGAAAGCCAAACAAAAAGGTAAATGCTGTGGAAGATGTGCAACCCTGTCAAATGAAGATTGCGAGGAAGAAAATTATGTCAATAATTCTAAAGGTAGTTACCAAAGACAATCCTACCAAGGTCCCGGACAACAAAATCAATGTAGGCCTAACCCACAAGGGCAAGGCCATCAACAGTGGCAAAATGATCAAGGTGGTTCAAGTCAAGGTAATTGGAGTAACAACATTAACAACTATTCAAACCGGAGTTCAAACCCCTATGTTCCACCAAAGGGGAAATACTCTAACTCATTGCATTGAAAAGAAGGTTCTTCAAGTGAGTACAAATTGGAGAACATTCTTGAAAGAGTATTTCACAATCAAGAAAGAAACGACACTTCAATGAAGAACATGGACGAACTTGTGGGATCACACTTCGCATCCATACAAAAGCTAGAAATGCAAATGAGAGATCTATCAAGAGAGCAAAATCCCAAGCAAAAGGGCACACTCCCAAGTGACAATTGCAAACCCAAAAGGTAATGAGAGTGGTCCGACTTCTCATTGTATGGAAATCACAAATCAAAGTGGGAAAATACTTCAAGGAGAGAATGAGTAAACGGTTGAAGTGGAAGATCTTGAAAAATAGGTTGAGGCACAAGTTGAGGTGCCAATTGTTGTTGAATTTGAAAAGCTTCCAAAGGAAGTGAAAGTCCAATAAGTGAACCGTCATAAGGTAAAGGAAAAGGTAAAAGAGGCACAAAAAGCTCTAGCACCAATTCCTAGACCTCCCCCTCCTTTCCCTCAAACACTTACTAGGAGGGTTGATGATAGAAAACTCGAGAAATTTTATGACATTCTCAAGCAATTATCGATGAACATTCCATTCGTGGAAGCATTTCAAGAGATGCCGGGTTTTGCTAAATACTTGAAGGAATTAATCACCAATAAGAAAACGACCAAGAAGGGAGTGGTGAATGTGATTCACTGGGTTAGTTACATTATTGCAACAACTACCGTTCAAAAGAAAGAAGACCCGGGGGTTCTTACCAATCCATGCACTATCGGGTTGCGATCCTTTGCAAGATCTATTTGATATAATGGGGCTAGCATCAACTTGATGCCTCTTGATATTTACAAGAAAACGGGGTTAGGTATGCCAAGGCCTACAAACATGAGGTTGCAGATGGCCAATCGTTCAATTAAGAGACTGGTGGGGATTGTTGATGATGTCTTTGTGAAAGTGGAAAAGTTCCTCCTTCCCGCCGATTTTGTGATCTTTGACTGTGTCGTTGATAAAGAAATCCCTATCATCTTGGGGAGACCATTCCTTGCTACCGTAAGAGCACTGATGGATTCGGAACAAAATGAGATCAAGTACCGAGTTAATGATGAAGAGGTCACCTTCCAAGCAAGTAAGGGTATGAAGTTGCCACATGCATATGGAAATATCTCAGTCTGATGTTGTTGATCAGGTAGAAGACGCAATTGAGATGAAAATGGGAGAAGAATGCCTTGGTGAGGCTTTGGCAGTTATATTGGTGAATTTTGATGGTGAAGAATTTTGATGGTGAAGACATGGAAGAGTACATGGAATTGGTGAATTCATTAGAAGGACGTGGGTCCTACACTTATGAACCAAAGAAACATTCTCTTGACCTAGATAATAGAGTCACACCCCCCGCCAAGACTTTAATTATTGAGCCGCCACAACTTGAGCTCATGCTACTTCCACCGCACTTAAGGTATAAATTTCTTGGCTTTAATGATACTTTACCGATAATAGTTCCTTATTTGTTGAATGATGTGCAGGTAGATAATTTGTTGAATGTCCTAAGGTAACACCGACAAGCCATTGGGTGGACAATAGCGGACATTTTAGGGGTTCTCGCCAGAATTTGTGAGCACAAGATACAATTGGAGAAAAAAAGTAAACCTAGCGTGGATCATCAAAGAAGGTTAAACCCTTCCATGTAAGAAGTGGTGAAGAAAGAAATCATCAAGTGGTTAGATGTCGGGGTAATATACCCCATTACCGATAGATTCACCTCGTTCACATCTCGGAATCAATTTTTATCTTGCTCAGACAACTGGTATGTAATTTTGTTCCCTCTTTCTTGTGGTTATGTTGCATAATATCAATTTCTTGAACTCCCTTCCTCCCCCTTCCTCTAGAACCTTTGACTGAGGAAGATGATCTTTGCGGTCCGCATAATTGGTTTGCAGTCCACAAAGTCGTCGCAAACTGGAACTCTAGGTGTCCTAGTAAAAAGTAATTCTACGATGGAGTATGCGGTCGCAAACTTGTTTCACGCCCCGCAAAGCTACCGCGAACAGGGTCAGAAAAATTACTCTTCTTGGGAACAGGAATGCGACCATTTTGCGGTCGCATAACACACTTTGTGGGCATTTTCGTAATCGCTTAATTGTTTTCCTCCCGGGTGTGTAATTCTCGATGGGTTTGCGGTCAGCAGATTGGTTATGTGATTGAATAATAAACTATTTGCTTCCTTTATTTTCTCTCAATGTGATTCGTCTTCTATATCCACCACTCACGCATTGTTTCATTGATAGGAATGGAACCAAAGAAGTCTCTTGCAACACATTCACCACCTTCTCTTGGAAATAAACGGGTTGCTTCCCTAAGACAACAAGAACAACAATCCAAATGTCCATGGCCTGAAACAACCGCAACATTTTGAGCACTTCTCTTAGTTTGAAGAGGAGGAGGCCGGGACTGACCTCATGCCATCAATTGACCTATAGGATAAAGCACGCCGGAAGAGTGGGGAAGATTTAAGATTTGGGGTCTCAGGCTCGTGGAACATGTACAAAGAAGGGATAGCAAAGAGAATTATTCTTGAGGAGAAGCAGCTGAGTCTAAACGGTCTGAAAGAGAATTACCCTCATGTGCTCGAGAACATTAAGAAAAGATAATGTGAGTTCTTCACTAAAATCCCGAATGAATATAATGAGACATTGGTGAGGGAGTTCTATGGTACTTATGCTGCCTCCCGGAATGCTGAGCAGAAGAGGTCCAGGGTATTCTTGCAATCTGTCAAGGTTCGAGGGGTTCAAGTACTTTGTGATGCCGCTACCATCAATGACCTGTATTTTGAGGATTGGTCGTCAGGAACGACTGAGTATGAAGCCAACTAGACAACAAGGAATACGAGCATGGATGGATTTCTTATGTCATAGCCAAGGGGACCCCCTCCTGGATTGAGCCGCGCCAAAAGATTTACAAGGGGATCTCACTCAGGAGGGCCGATATTGGCTAAGTTTCGTCTGTTCCCATGTGATGCTGACTAGAAATAAACTAACATCAACATTGAAAAAGCACTCCTTATTGCATGCATCATGAAGGGAATCAAGGTTGATGTGGGAGATATTATATACAGGGAGCTGGGGATCAGAGCAAACCAAAAACAAACATCACTTCCCTTCCCATGTTTGATCACTGCTCTATGTAAAGCTGTGGAAGTGCCCCTTGTCCCCAGCATGACCTTGTTGATATAGATCTTCAATATATTGATATTACTAGAATTAGTGATGCAGTAGAAAAGGAGACAGATAAACAACCAGAGACTTCCCTCCCTCATCTATCAGACTCAGTAGCACCTGTTGCCCCTCACTGTCTGACACTACTGCCCCCTTACGGCCTGACACTGCTGCCCCCTCACTGCCTGACACTCCTCATGCCTGAGCTACCTCCACAGCCACTCCTAAGCCAACCACTGCGCAGCCACCTGCTGCCTTACCAGCTCTATCCAAGCTGGGTCTACTATCCCACCACGCCAATGCTAAGGTTAACCGGTTGACAAAGGAACTCCCAAATCTTATCCGGCAAGCATTGGCCCCCATCAAAGCCTCAGTGAGCGTTCTTCAACAACAACATCAATCCTGTGAAGATCGCCTAAAGCACTTTTAAGTGCGACTTGAGAGGGTCGAGCGAGGCGAAGTTGGAGATATACCTCGGCTCAAGAAAGATGTCGATGATTTGAAATCACAACTGCACTAGATGCAGAACATGGAGTTTGACTTGACCTCCCTTCTCCTGGAGGAAGGCGAGCAGGGTATTGGCACATCCATTCTGGGCTTGGAGTTGGACTTCACAAACATTATGACAGCTCTGGAGGCCTAGAGTACTGAGACTTCAAAGGCTCCAACTTCCATGGTTTACATTGAGACTCATTTAGATGATGAGTTCGGAGAATTGGAAGGGGAGTCTGATGAGGGAGATACTGAAGATAAGGAAACCGATGAGGAAGCATAAACTCAGGAGACTTAGGGTTAACAGGAAAACAAGGGTAGGAAAGTGGTTGGTTCTACAGATGCACAGGACTAAGAGGAAGCAGACGTGCAGACAGTAATTGCACATTCCCTTGCTGATATGCTCGCCAAGGCACATCTATCGACTACGCAGTCATCACTGGTCGAGGCTAGCAGCTCCCAGGTCCTATACCCAACCTCACAGCAGGTGGAGCTTCCCGTTCCAGCCTCAGAGATCACCACACAGTCCGAAGCTCCGCCTGTACTTGCCACAGTGCCAGCAGTTGACCCCATAGCTACCCTAGATGCTCCAGCCCCTCCGAGCGCCAAGTGCGCCCCAAGAAGCCCCTAAACTTTGGTTTTACGTTCTATATGCATTAGGGACAATGCATGATTTTTAGTTGGGGGTGGGGTAGTCACATTTTGTGTGAAAAATTGTACATAAACCCTTTTCTTTAATAGTATAGATTGGTAGTTAACAATGAATTCCCCTTGGTTTTTCTTCGTCGGGTTCTTGTCCAAGGGTGTAATTGTAGAAACACGACAGTAGCTTGGAATGTTTTGACTTGTTTGGTGTTGATTGTATAGCCTCAAGCATGTAATGAATTTTTGTGAATAAATTGTACCCTTCCTTCGTTTTCGTATATATCTAAGAAAAAAATGGTTATTCATTCTTGTGAACTTGAGGCTCGCTCTTTCACTTTATGCCTACTCAGAATCTTAACTATCATGTGATGAAAGCTTTGAGTTGACTTGCATTCACTTGAGGGATGAAACTATGTTGAGTCAAACAATTCATGCGTCGTGATGAGTGAGGATTTGTATAAATAATGCATATGCTTAACTTGTGACGTCTAGAACTTGCTCTATTGGTTTCTTAATGCAAATCTCAGATTAATTATTGGGTGCTGAAATGATCTTAGGCTATCTTTGTGACTGCTAGCCAATTTTGACCAAATTGACCTCCCTAGTACCTAAATTACCCTAATTACCCCCGTTGAGGCTTTAAAATTTTATTTGGCTACCACATTACAAACCTTTACCCCTTTGTGAAATTCTATCTTTTGAACTCATCCCTCCCTAAACGAGTAAGAATGAGGCTAAAAGCCTAAGTTGGGGGTGTCGGTACAAACTGGAAATTAGTAAGGTTGAATACTGTGTGTAGAAGAAAAAAACAACCTCAAAGTTGTATATATGAAGAAACTCAAGCTCCGAAAGATAAGAAAAAAAAAAGAGAAAAATATTGGAGTCTTGTAGAAACTGAAGAAATACTTTGAGGTGGTTCTATGTTGGTAACTCGAGGTCAATAAGTTCTACGTAGTAAAGAAGCAAAGAATATGTAGAGTTCAGGGAGGGTATAGACACTACATTCCCAAATATTCATACAACCATTCCCAACGACTACATTACAACCCATGAAAAGTCCTTGGTGATCTACAACCAATCATTCCTGAGATAGCAGCGAGTTAAAATAAGGGCAAGCATATGGACTGAAACTTGAAGAATGTAGCTTTCGTTCCAAGTGCAAGATTATTTTGATTGCATCCCCTGTACATATGTGTGAGTTGAGGTTAGGTTCTTGAAGTAGAATACAAGTGCACACTTAGCTGTTAGTAGCATTCTATCATTTTGGTTGAGGCTCGAAGTTAACAAGTTGATTAGTCGAATAGTTAAATGATAGTTGTCTTCCATGAAGGGTACATAAAAGAAGTTACATGCTTGTTAGCTAATAGTCAAAACCATCTACAGTCACTACTGTTTTGTGACATGTCGGAAATAGAAGTAGTATATGATAGGATAATTTTGTTTTAGTTGCTTGAGGACAAGCACAAGTTTAAGTTGGGGGTGTTGATGTGCCATAGAATTTCAGCACTTTTGGTACCAATTACATAGACTTTAGCTCGTCTTTCAATGCACTTTTAGTTAATTCTTATGAAGTTTTGGTGTTTTGTAGTGCATGAGACTTGATGACCCAAAAACATGGAAAAGAAGTCAAAAATCCACAAAAGGGCATGAATGCGGCAAGTATACGATCATAGAAGTAAAATGCGGACCGCATAATCACCGCAAACTGATGCAGATTTTTGGCCAACTAAAGAGAAGAACGTGCGGTCCATTATGCGATTTCGGCGTCGCTTCCGGGGAATACGATTTTGAAATTACTATTTAGTATGTGCTTTACTTTATGTCTTTTTCTATTCCATCACACTTTGCTTGGTTTTCTTGGTGTGCTAGGTAAACATGATCGATTATCAAGAAAACAAGAATCCTTTTGGGGATATAGATGAGTACATTGAGGATACAAATGTCATTGTCCCTCCACGAGTTGCTGCTGCTACCTTTAACGCAGAACACAGTTTGATCCTAATGCTTAAAGTAGAGGGGTTTTTCATAAATTCTACCGATGATGATCCGACACAACATCTTAGAAACTTCTTGGGTGTGTGTGCGATGCACAAGAAAAGCAACGTTATAGATGATGCCCTATGATTGAGGGTATTCAATTACTCACTAGCTGGAGACGCAAGGAAATGGATCCAAAATCAACCACCTCATTTTATTCACTCTAGGCCTGAACTCGTCCGAGCTTTCCTAGCTAAATGGTTCCTATAAAGCAAGAAGTCCGAGATCAGAGATAAAAGTTTCTAATTCAAGAAACTAACTTGGGAACACCTACACGAGGCATGGGATCAATTCAACCTATATATAGTGAGGTCACCAAATCATGGGTTTCTGGACACAATCTTGTTAGAGAAGTTTTACATGGGTTTGGATCCGTTGAACCAATCCATAGCCAAAAATGATGCGGATTTATCTTTCATGGAAAAAACATTTACAAGGGTCACACAAGTTCTTGACAAGATGGCAGAACATAATTAAGCTTGGAACTCGGAAGATACCACGGGTGGAATTGCATACGGTACTCCCTCTTTGACCAACATCATTAAGGAGAACCAAGAGAGAGATCAAGCAATTTCCAGGCTCGCCACCAATATTAATGTGTTGACCAAGATGTTTGCTGAAAGCCAAACAAAAAGGTAAATGTTGTTGAAGATATGCAACCCTTGTCAAATGAAGATTGCGAGGAAGAAAATTATGTCAATAATTCTGAAGGTGGTTACCAAAGACAATCCTACCAAGGTCCCGGACAACAAAATCAATGGAAGCCTAACCCGCAAGGGCAAGGCCATCAACAATGGCGAAATGATCAAGGTGGTTCCAGTCAAGGTAAGTGGAGTAATAACAACAACAACAACTATTCAAGCCGGAGTTCAAACCCCAATGTTCCACCAAAGGGGCAATACTCTAACTCTTCGCATTGGAAACAAGGTTCTTCAAGTGAGTCCAAATTGGATAACATGCTTGAAAGAGTATTGCACAATTAAGAAAGAAACGACACTTCAATGAAGAACATGGCCGAACTTGTGGGATCACACACTGCATCCATACAAAATCTAGAAATGCAAATGACAGATCTATCAAGAGAGCAACATCCGAAGCAAAAGAGCGCACTCCCAAGTGACACAATTGCAAACCCAAAAGGTAATGGGAGTGGTCCGATTTCGCATTATATAACAATCACAACTCGAAGCGGGAAAATATTTCAAGGAGAGAATGAGCAAAAGGTTTATGTGGAAGATCTTGAACAAGAGGTTGAGGGACAATTTGAGGTGCCAATTATTGTTGAAGTTGAAAAGCTCCCAAAGGAAGTGAAAGTCCAATAAGTGAACCATGTAGAGGTAAAGGAAAAGGTAAAAGAGGCACAAAAAGCTATAGCACCAATTCCTAGACCTCCCCCTCCTTTACCTCAAACACTTGCTAGGAGGGTTGATGATAGCAAAATCGAGAAATTCTATGACATTCTCAAGCAATTATCAGTGAAAATTCCATTTGTGGAAGCATTTCAAGAGATTCCGGGTTTGGCTTAATACTTGAAGGACTTGATCACCAAGAAGAAAACCACCAAGAATGAAGTGGTGAATGTGACTTACCGGGTTAGTTCCATCATTGCAACAACTGCCGTTCAAAATAAAGAGGACCCGGGGGCCTTTACCATTCCATGCACTATCGGGTTGCGAGATTTTGCAAAAGCTCTTTGTTATAGTGGGGCTAGCATCAACTTGATGCCTCTTGCTATTTACAAGCAAGCGGGGTTAGGTATGTCGAGGCCTACAAGCATGAGGTTGCAAATGGCCGATCGTTCAATAAAGAGACCGGTGGGGATTGTTGATGATGTCCTTGTGAAAGTGGGAAAGTTCCTCCTTCCCGTTGATTTGGGGAGACCATTCCTTGCTACCGGAAAAACCATAATGGATTTGGAACAAAATGAGATCTAGTTCTGATTTAATGATTAAGAGGTCATTCCAAGCGACTAAGGGTATGAAGTTGCCACATGCATATGAAAACATCTGAGTCATTGATGTTGTTGATGAGGTAGAAGACGCAATTGAGATGAAGATGGAATAAGAATGCCTTGGTGAGGCTTCGGCGGCTATATAAGTTAATTTTGATGGTGAAGACATGGAGGGGTACATGGAATCAATGAATGCATTAGAAAGACGTGGGTCCTACACTTAGGCACCAAAGAAACTTTCTCTTGACCTAGAGAATAGAGTCGCTCCCCCCGCCAAGCCTTCAATTATTGAATAGAGTCGCTCCCACCACAACTTGAGCTCAAGCCACTTCCACCGCACTTAAGGTATAAATTTCTTGGCTCTAATGATATTTTACCGGTAATCATTTCTTCTTTGTTGAAAGATGTGCAGGTAGATCATTTGTTCAATGTCTTATAGGAACACCGACAAATCATTGGGTGGACAATAGCGGATATCCGAGGGATTCCTGCCAGATTTTGTGAGCACAAGATACAATTGGAGAAAGAAATTAAACATAGCGTGGAGCATCAAAGAAGGTTAAACTTTTCCATACAAGAGGTGGTGAGGAAATAATTCATCAAGTGGTTAGATTCCGGAGTAGTCTACCCCATTGCCGGTAGTTCTTGGGTGAGCCTCGTGCAATATGTTCCAAATAAAGGAGGCATGACCGTGATCCAAAATGATAAGAATGAGCTCATCCCAACGAGAACTGTGTGCGGATGGAGAGTTTGCATGGATTACCAGAAGCTCAATATTGCTACTTGCAAGGACCATTTCCATGTTCCTTTTATTGATCAAATTCTTGATCGGCTAGCGGGAAGGTCATTCTATTGCTTCGTAGATGGATATTTCGGCTATAACCAAATAAATATCGCCTTGGAAGATCAAGAAAAGACAATATTCACATGCCCATATGGGACTTTTGCCTTTAGGCGTATGCCATTTGGGCTATGCAACGTCCCGACTACCTTTCAACGATGCATGATGTCAATCTTCTCGGACATGGTGGAAGATTTCCTAGAGGTGTTTATGAATGTCTTCTCTGTAGTGGATGATTCCTTTGAGCATTGTTTTGGCAACCTTAGACAAGTGCTCAAAAGATGTGAAGAAACAAACCTTGTGCTAAACTGGGAGAAGTTCCACTTCATGGTGGACGAGGGAAGTTTTTTGGGCCACAAAATTTCCAAACAAGGCATAGAGGTTGACCGGGCAAAGATCAAAATCATTTATAAGCTTCCTCCACCCACTTCAGTAAAAGGTGTCCAGAGATTTTTGGGGCACGCCGGCGTCTATAGGCACTTCAAAAATTGCAAATCTCATGTGCAAGCTCCTTGAAAAAGATGCAAAGTTTGTATTTAATGAGAAGTTCCTCAAAGATTTTGAGGAATTGAAAGAAAATCTCACTATGGCACCTATTATTGTCATAGTCGATTGGTCCCTTCCATTTGAACTCATGTGTGACACCAGTGGTGTAGCTATTGGGGCGGTGCTTTTCAACGACATAACAAAATCCTTCACCTTGTCTACTATGAAAGCAAGACACTCAATGGCGCTCAAATGATTTATACTGTGACTGAGTAAGAACTTTTTGCCATTGTCTATGCTTTTTAAAAGTTTTGGGCCTATTTGTTGGGGTCCAAGGTGATAGTTTACACAGATTAGGCTACTGTTCACTATCTTATGGTGAATAAGGATGCAAAACCAAGATTGATTCGGTGGGTCCTTTTGTTGCAAGAGTATAACTTTGAAGTCAAGGATCGGAAAGGGACGAAAAATCAAGTTGCGGATCACCTATCTAGGCTTGAAGAAGCAGGGAGACCAAAAGAGAACCTTGAAATAATGACGCCTTTCCAGATGAGCACATATTGTCATTGTCTAACACATTCGCTCCTTGGTATGCCGACATCGCTAACTTTTTGGTTAGTGACCTTATTCCCTATGGATTAGAAGCTTATCAAAAGAAAGAATTCTTGCAGGAGTGTAGGAAATACTATTGAAAGGAGCCCTTTTTGTTCCATATTTGTTCCGACAACATCATTAGGTGGTATCTTCCGGAAGATGAGGTAATGCCAATTCTCAAGGCATGCCATGACTCCCTGGTTGGGGGCCATCATGGAGGAAACCGGACGACGGAAAAAGTGCTTGAATGTTGCTACTATTGGCCATCGATCTACCATGACGCAAATCAAATGGTCAAGGCATGTGATCAATGTCAAAGACAAGGGTCAATTTCTAAAAGGCATGAGATGCCTATGAATTTGTAATGGATGTCGAGATCTTTTATGTGTCGGGGATCGACTTCGTGGGTCTTTTCGTGAGTTCTTATGGCATGACATATATCTTGGTGGCTGTGGTCTACATCCCCAAGTGGGTCGAGGCAATCACCTTTCCCAACAATGAGGCAAAGAGTGTGAACGCGTTCTTGAAGAAGAACATATTCACGCGGTTTAGTACTCCCAGGGCCATCCTTAGTGATGGTGGTTCTCACTTTTGCAACAAGGATTTAATCGGGATGCTCGAAAAGTATGGCTTCAAGCACAAGGTAGCCACAACTTATCATCCTTAGTCGAGCGGTCAGGATGAAGTTTCCAACATTGAGGTCAAAAACATCCTAGAAAAAACTATTAATGCAAACAGGACTGACTGGTCAAGAAAGCTAGATGATACGTTATGGGCATATCACCCATCATTTAAGACTCCCATTGGTACCTCACTGTATCAGTTGCTTTTTGGTAAGACGTGCCACTTGCTAGTGGAGTTTGAACACAAAGCCATGTGGGCTTTGAAAAATTTGAATCTTGACTAAGCCGAAGCTGCTAACCTAAGAATGACACAACTCAATGAGATGGAAAAATTCCGTCTCCATACCTATGAGAGTGAAACCATGTACAAGGTGAGAATGAAGTTTGTTCATGATAAAAAGATCTTAAAGTGGGAATTCAAAGCCGGTGACTTGTCTTACTCTTCAACTCAAGACTCAAGTTATTTCTGGGAAAACTCAAATCCAAATGGTCTGGCCCGTTCAAAGTTGTGAACGTGTCCCCTTATGGTGCTATTGAATTGGGCACGGAGGAAGGCACTAGAACTTTCTAAGTAGATGGTTAACGGGTCAAGCATTACCTCGGCATGAAAGTCACTTGGTAGAACAATTTGCTCTCATGAATAGTCCAACACCACCCCCACCACTGAGTAGTCCAAACAAAGTCAACATTGTCGTGCCGCGATGTTAAATCAAGCGCTTATTGGGAGGCAAACCATGTGTGGTAACATTCTTTTGTTAGTTTTTCATTTATGTAGGTTTAGTTGTGATTGTTGAGAAAGTTGACGTGTGTGTTAGAATGCAGGTAGTCCAAAATACCATGAACATGGTGCACATACTCAGGTGAATGAAGGAAAGAAAGGTATGTGGTTTGCGGTAACTCAGCGGTCGCATAATGAATTTGCGAACCGCATAGTGGTCGCAGACATAGTCCGAGAAATTGGCAAGTTGGGTCTGCAAAAATGAGGTAAGTTTTAAAATTTAGCGGCCCGCCCGCATAAAAACTATGCAATCGCAGAAATTGTCACAAAATAAAATTTGGGCAACCCAGTCCTTAATCCATCGCACATATGCGACCGCATAATGTGTTATGCGATCAACTTTCCCTCCTCAAAATGCTCAGGTATAAAACCCTAACCTTTCGCATACTTTCACTCTTACTCACACACGAACACTGTACAACACACATAAAATAAAAAATACAAAAACAAAGAGAAAAAAAAGAAAAAACCAAAAATATTAGAATCACATAAAAAATCACATAACAAGGATCAATATTGCGGAAAGATTCACCTCGTTCACATCTCAGAATAAATTTTTATCTTGCTCAGACATTTGGTATGTAATTCTCTTCCATATTTCTCATGGTTATGTTGCATAATACCAATTGCTAGAACTCCCTTCATCCCCCTTCCTCTAGAACCTTTGATGTGGGACCTGGGTGGGAATTCGTGGGTCATTTTTACATTAGAGTGATAGGAGTTATATGTGTAATGGGTTTGAAAATTTTTGATTGAGGAAGATGATCTTTGCGGCCCGCATAATTGGTTTGCCATTCGTAAAGTCGTCACAAAACTGGAACCCTAGGTGGCCTGGTTAAAAGTAAATTTGTGATGTAGTATGCGGTTGCAAACTTGTTGCGGACCACAAAGCTGTCACAAACAATGTCTGAAAAATTGCTCTTCTTGTGAGCAGGAATGCGACAATTTTGTGGTCGCATAACACACTTTGCGGGCATTTTCGCGATTGCATAATTGTGTGCCTCCCGGATGTGTAATTTTGTGATGGGTTTGCGGTCTACAGATTACTTATATGATCGCATAAGCTATATGCTTCCTTAATTTTCTCTCAATGTGATTCCTTTACTATATCTACCACTCACGCTCTGCTTCATTGATAGGAGTGGCACCAAAGAAGTCTCTTGTAACACGATCACCACTTGTTTGTGGAAAGAAACTGGTTTCTGCCTAAGCCAACATGTACAACAATCCAAACTTCGATGTCCTGAAACAGCACGCAATACTTCTGAGCAGTCCTTCAAGTTTGAAGAGGAGGACTCCCGGACTGATCTCATGCCATCAGTTGACCTACAGGCTTAAACACAACGAAAAAGTGGGGAAGATCTAGTATTTGGGATTGCATGCTCGTGGAACCTATACAAAGAAAGGATAGAAAAGATAAAGATTCTTGAGGAGGAGCAGCTGAGTCTAAACGGTCTGAAAGAGCAATACCCTCATGTGCTCGAGAACATTAAGAAAAGGCAATGTGAGTTCTTCACTGAAATCCCGGATGAATATAATGAGACACTGGTGAGGGAGTTCCATGCTGATTATGCTGCCTCCCGGAGCAGAAGAAGAACATGGTATTCTTGCAATTTATCCAGGTTCGAGGGGTTCAAGTACTTTGTGATTCCTCTACCAACAATGACTTGCATTTTGATGATTGGTCGTCAAGCACGGCTGAGTATGAAGACAAACTAGCCAACAAGGAATACGAGCGTGCATGGATTGCTTCTGTCATAGCCAAAGGAACACCCTCCTGGATTGAGCTGCACAAAAATATTTACAAGCGGAACCTCACCCAGGAGGGCCAATATTGGCTCAGTTTTGTCTGTTCCCGTGTGATGCCGACTAGAAATAAAACTGACATCAACATTGAAAAAGCACTCCTCATTGCATGAATCATGACGGGCATCAAGGTTGACGTGGGAGAGATTATATATAGGGAGCTAAGGATCAGAGCAAACCAAAAATAAACATCACTTCCCTTCTCGTGTTTGAGCAGTGCTTTATGTAAAGCTGTGGAAGTGCCCCCAGTCCCCAAGCATGACCGTGTTGAGATAGCTCTTCAAGATATTGACATCACTCAGATAAGCGATGCAGTAGACAAGGAGACAAACAAGCAACCAGAGACTTCCCTCCCTTATCTATCAGACTCAGCAGCACCTTCTGCCCCCGCACTGCCTGACAATGCTGCCCCCTCACTTCCTGACAATGCTGCCCCCTCACTGCCTCACACTACTGCTGTATACAGCTAAATTCGGAGAGCCCGATTTTACAATCATTTCGACGCTCAGAAGGTTCGCAGGTTCGAGTTTTGGCATCGAGGGGGAACATCTAAGGTCCTATACCTCGAGGTAGTACAAATCGAAGATCAACAAAGAAAGGCAGGAAATTCCCAAGGGGCACGTGGTTAAAGCTGACAAAATATACAAAATAGTACAAGCCCGTACCATGGCATTAAACGGTTGTACCAGCCATATCTCTTTGCATTAATTACATATGAACTATGTTGGTATTCTCCCTCATATATAAAGGGGACCCTTGTCACTTTGTAAGACACATGATATTCAATACCAGAACAAGAACATCCTCTGCTCTCTAACTAAAACATTATCTACAATTGCTTCATTCATTTATTTCTTCTTATTTGTTGTGTTCTTGAGTTATTCTCCATTTATTACTTGTTATTGATCGTAAATAGGCTATCCTTAAGGCCTTCAAAACTGTTATACGTTATCGATAGCTCCTTGTCAAGCTTCTAAAGTTTGACCTCGAGGCCCTTTCCGACCGCCCTCGAGACCGGTCTCTCTGTTGCCCCGTTTGCGTAATCTCGTCCCCTTTCGCTCTTATCTCATTTTATCACTTCTCACTTACCATCTACTGCCTAAACAACAGGTATTAAAATAGATCACGTATTTTTAGAACCATATAAACAAATATAATTATAATTACCATTTTCAAGGTAAACAATTTAGCGCCCACCGTGGGGATAAAAATAATAGTGACTGTTTTAGTGCTGGTTTTCTAAAAACACAAATTATTCTTCACACTTTTTCTTGTCCAAGAATCTTTAATTTCATGTCAGAAAATGTCAGAAAATTTCTAACTCAGCAAATTCCTGTAGATGAAGGCTCACGCAACGCTCAACATGTCGATGTGAGCTCTCATACAGATGGAAGGGTGCGTGAAGAAGACCAGCGTGAAGCGCCCCTGCTCAAAGGGAAAAGGAAGTTAGCCTTCATGTCATTTTTGAAATGTTGCACGCACAACAGGTGGCTATTGCTCAGTTTAAAAGCTATCACAGAACTCCAAGCACAGCACCACCAGAAACGGCTCCTCGAGTCGAACAGACACCGGAAAGATCAAGCAATAATGGGTCAGCAGCCGACCCCGCCATTATGAAGATGCCCGAAGACCTCGCAAAGAGGATTGAATTGGGCAAAAAGAAGATAGACGCTAATGACCAAAAAGTGGAGACCTACAACTCGAGGGTCGATCAGATCCCAGGCGCACCCCCGATTCTAAATGTTGTAGATTAAAAAAAGTTCGTGCAAAAGCCATTCCCGTCAAGTGCAGCTCCGATGCCTATCCCGAAGAAATTCAAAATGCCTGATCTCCCGAAGCACAACGGAATCTCGGACCCCAATGAGCACATTACTTCCTACACTTGTGCTATAAAAGGGAATGACCTAAGAGATGAAGAGATTGAATCCGTTCTTTTGAAAAAGGTTGGAGAAATTCTATCCAAAGGGGCCATGATGTGGTATCATAGCCTTCCCCTGAACTCTATAGATTCATTTGCCATGATGGCAGACTCTTTTGTGAAAGCACATGCTGGTGCCATGAAGGTCGCTACAAGAAAATCTGAGGTTTCCAAAATCAAGCAAAAGGAGAATGAGATGTTAAGGGAGTTTGTGTCCCGCTTTCAATTGGAACGAAGGGAATTACCACTGGTCTCCGACGATTGGGCGGTACAACCCTTCACTTAGGGCTTGAATGAGCGAAGCTTGATAGCTTCAAAATAGCTGAAGCAGAACTTAATCGAGTACCCCGCCATAATTTGGGCGGATGTACACAACAGGTACCAACCGAAGATCAGAGTCGAGGACGACTAATTAGAAGCCCCCTCGGGCTCGGTGTATCCTATTAGAGTCTTAGCAGAGGAATCGAGGCTTCCATAGAGAGAGCCAAGGACAAACAAATAAAGGTATGAACCGTACGTAGAAAATCGGAGAAATGTCCCGAGACGTAACGTACCTCGAAGTGACCAAAGGATTGACCGAAGATAGAATCCTCGGGGACTCGTGAACAAAGTAGGGTTTGACAAGCACACATGGTCGGTAGAGGCACCCCGGCTTAATATGAGAATATCAAGATACCCACGGTCATAGGACCGAGGATTGCAGACAACTTTGAGAAGAGGTAGCCCGACTAATCAGCAAAGGGCACCTTCGAGAATTCCTCAGCGGCCAAGCTAAAAACCAATTTCGGGAAAGAGAGGCAAACAAGTAAAATGAAACAGAAGAAACACGACACGTGATCCACATGATTATTGGTGGAGTCGACGTCCCCCAGGGACCCATTTTTAAGCAAACGAAAGTAGCCATCACCAGGAAAAAGTGAACTCGGAGCTACGTACCAGAAGACGCCCTTTCATTCAGGGAAGAGGACAACGAGACCTTATCTCAACCTCATAATGACGCACTAGTAATTTCTTTTCTTTAGTATAAATTTCAAATTAAATGTGTGCTCGTGGATCAAGGTAGCTCGGCCAACATAATTTGGTGGAGGGTGGTAGAGCAACTCGATTTTCCCGGCCACATCATTCCCGCCTATTGAGTCCTCAACGGATTCAAAAAGGCAAGAAATACAACGAAAGGAGAAATCATCCTCCCAATACACGTGGTCGACACAGTTTAGGATACTAAGTTTCATGTCATCGAAGGTGACATGAGGTACAATGTATTGTTGGGAAGGCCATGGATTCACAACATGAGGACGGTGCCGTTAACACTTAATCAAATGATGAAGTTTCCTACGAAGGATGGAGTAAAAACAGTATACAGAGAGCAGCATGCAATGAAAGAAATGTTCGCAGTGCACGATGTGGCACCAACACCTTCTACATTGAAGGAGCCAAAAAAGAAGTAAACAACCAGTAACAATCACAAACTACATCCTCGTATGAACGAATAAAGTACCGTGCCACGTCCTCAGAACAGATAACCAAAGCATATCAAGGCTCAAACACCATCGCAGCTAAGGTAAAATCCTCTCCCTTTTTCTTTCACACTTTACGCTAACCTGCGTGCAGGTGTTTGATTGAAAGGAGTCGAAGCACCCCCCAGCTCGAAGACCTTAGGTTTTAAATCATGTGTTGCGCTCTTTTTCCCTCGCGTCGGATTTTATCCCAAAAGGGTTTTACCGGTGAGGTTTTTAATGTGGCAACATCCATATGCTACCTAAGGAGAACTCACTAAGTATTCCAAGCTTCTCTTTGATCAACCTCGAATACTGAGGGGCAGCCCCTCAGGACATCACTGAAATATGCCAAAGATGGTCTCGACATGAGAATAATGTATCGGACCAAACGGTCGAATGAACCATGTCCGCATATAATAATCGAACCCTCGATGGTAAAAAGATGTATACTTGTACCAAGTAATCAGAGAAGTATCTTTTATCATCAAAACTTTTTGCACATCAAAGAAGTTTTCTATTTTCACAAGAGACAGCCCCAGGGCCAAAATATTTATCAAGCACTCGAGAACTGTCCTCGAAAGTGACTCTATCGAGTCACCAAAAACTGGAAGCCATAAGACCTCAGGGCCAGAAAATTCAAGCTCATAAGCCTCCTCAAGGAAATATCAACTCCGACTCGGGGACTGTCCAGTCGGCTCATCAGGTTATCTAAGTCGAAGCTGTAAGCCCTCAGGGCCGGTGACTTTGAACTCAGAAGCCCTCCAAGAGGCAATATCTATGACATAAGCCCTCCATGAGTCAATATCAACTCTGAATCAAGGATTGACATCGACAGTCGGCTCATGGCCGTAAGACCTTAGGGATGGCAACTTCAAACTCGTAAGCCCTCCACGAGGCAACATCAAAACTGTAAGACTTCAACCAAGGCATGTACAAATTTGTAAGACCTTAAACAAAAGGCATAATCCCCATATAAAAGTCAAGGCTATATATCAAACTGGTAAGACCCAAAAGGCATATCGTCGATATAGACTCTGTGGCTATCTCACTCGGGGACTAAAATGCTACGGCCAAATACAATGTCCACCGTCATAAGGCTTCGGAAAAACTAACGCAACTCGGAGACGTTCGACTGTTGATATAAAATCACAGGTTAAAGATCGTACCGACCTAAAGCGTAAGAGCGCAAGTCTCCCGCGACATTAAAGGTCGTATCGACCTAAAGCGTAAGAGCCCAAGTCGCCAGCTAGTCGTACCGACCTAACGCGTAAGATCCCAAGTCGCCAGCTACAGGTTGTACCGACCCAAAGCACCTCATGGCCGATTTGAAAACCTAAGGGCCGTTGAGCTCGAGCCGAAACCTGACTTGGAGACTTAGCCCAAAATTGTTATAACTAAAAGTGCCTCGGGGCCAAAAAGCGTAAGAGCCCACGTCGCCTGCTACATTAAAAGTCGTATCGACCTTATGTGTAAGATCCCAAGTCACCAGCTACAGGTTGTACCGACTTAAAGCGCCTCAGGACCGATTTGAAAACCTGAGGGCCGTTGAGCTCGAGTCGAAACCTAACTCGGAGACTAAGCCCAAAATGGTTAACCAAATCGCCTTAGGGCCAAAAAATCGTAAGAGCCCAAGTCACCCGCTACATTAAAAGTCGTATCGACCTTACGCGTAAGAGCCCAAGTCGCCAGCTATAGCTCATACCGACCCAAAGCGCCTCAGAGTCGATTTGAAAACCTGAGGGTTTGAGCTCGAAGTCAAAACCCGAATCGGAGACTAAGCCCGATACGGTTAACTAAAGCGCCTCAGGGCCAAATATGTAAGAGCCCAAGTTCGCCAGCTATATCGATGGTCGCACCGACCTAAAGCGTAAGAGCCCAAGTCGCCAACTTAAAAAGCCTCAGGGCCAACTTATGACCCCAAGGGTTTCATCTCAAAGTCCAATTAATCGGGCTTATCGACAAGAAAATAAAACCAAAAAATCTTTCATATATATATGTACATTAAAAATACATATTTACAACACTCCCACAGTAGTCTTATGCAAACTACAAAGTAGAAAATTTAGTCTACTATCGGGACCAGCTCCCTCAAAGGACCCTCGGACTAGCTTCCACAGCGGCCTTCAAATATCAGCATCGTCTCAAGAAGAAAGGAAAAACTTAGCGTCGATCTAGTCCGCCTCGGCCTGCTTTATCTCTTCCGAGAGGTCAAAGCCCCTACCATATATCTCTTCGAGGGTCTCCCTCCGAGACTTGCATAGGGAATACTCATTGCCCCTCCTCTCTCTGTCGAAAGCTCCTCTCAGATCAGCCCGAGCATCGGCAACATCTTTCAAATAAATGGCCACCTTCTTATCGGCCTTCGCTCGAACTTCTTCAGCTTCACCCCGAGCGTCCACGGCCTCAGCCTTCATATTTAAAAGATCAGTCTCGAGCTTGGAAATCCTGCTCGACTAAATTGAGTTATCTTCTCGAGCATTATGAAGTTTTATCTCGAGGGCAGCATCCTTGGCCAAAGCATTCCTTTGGGCCGCAACATGTATTATTATCTGCACCTCCAACGCTTAGCATTCAGAATTAACTAGTCCTACTTTGCCCCAAAGGCGCTCCAACGCTTCTGTCCTTCCCTGCAGCTGAAGCACCAAAGCATTAGTTCCCAAAAACGAGAAAGGAAGCACCTACTCCTTCAGGGTAAGGGTTACCTGACGCTCGATATTTCCTTCACAATTTCGACTCTGATGCATCTCCACCCGAAGATGTATCAACTCTTTTTCTTCTTATTGCAAAGAAGCTTGGGAGATTTTTCCTTACCCAAAGATTCCCAAAAGCGGGTCTCACAGTGAAGCAGCTCAAACATGAGTTTGTAAAAAAACTACAAAAGAGAAACTTCAGCTAAAAGAATAAAGATTCATAGCTAAAGAGCCAGCAAGGACGATCAAAACTCACATCGGAACAGAGCCGCTGGGCCTCCTTAAAAGTTGAACATGCATCTATTGACCTGGCCCTATCGGCCCCAATTGAACAAGGGGCATGCCCACTCGAACCTCACTTGGTTCGGACGACCCCTGGTCCCGAGCGTCTCTCGAAGTACCTTCGAGGGCAGAAGTAGACGATGTTGGAGGACTCTTGCTCTTTATCTCTCGAGGAACCCCTTCTTCAACATTATAGGTCTCAGATCTGGCAGAATCGGCAATCTCGGAAGGGCCCCAAGCTCAATCCGTAGACAAAGAATCATCCTCACGAGGAGAGCTGATGTCCGCAGAATGATCGACGTATATAAATCTCTCCTCAGCAACAACCTCTCCTTTATGTTGCCGAGAAGGCCCTGCCTTATTAAGAATGTCCTCAACTATAGAGGATCTTTTTCGCTTATTGTTCTCCCTCGAGCCTTCCCTCTCCTCGAAGGGGCCCGGTCTCATTTCGGAAAACCCACCAACACTTGTGGTGGCAGAGTTAGTACAAACAAAGGGGAACATTGATCAAAAGGGATACCACGCGGCTTATACCGTGGTGCTTTGCTTCCCATCTGCCCTTCAAGAGATCACGCCACTTGCGTTCGTCATATGTTGAGGAAGCTGCCAGCCTCCGAGTCCAGTACGCAAGATCGGGGACCTCCCCCAGAACCCACGGGACTGCTAAGAGGAATAGTAATACTCTTATAAATCAATAAGAGCAAAAGACACAAAAGTACGACATGGCACTTACGTTTGAAGTTACATTTTTTGGGAAATGGAAGGAACTCCACTGGAATGATATCGACGGTCCTCACTCGAGCAAACCGACTCATCCATCCTCCATTTCGGTCCTTATCATTGCTGGCAATGAAAGGCCTGGTGGACCAGCACCGTAACGCAGTCAGACCTCGACAATGCTGAGGCTGATATAATCTAATAAGGTGGCTGAGGGTAAACTCGAGCTCAGCCTTTTTGGTAAAATATCTCATCATCAGCACTATCCGCCAAAAGAACGGATGAATCTGTGTCAGGGTGACTCGGTACCTTTTGCAGAATTCGAGCACAAGTCGGCGAGGGGGCCTAATGTAAATGGGTACGTATACACGGTCAAGAATCCCTCTACATAAGTCATGACGCTCTCTGCTCGAGAGGGTATCTACAGTATCACATTTTCCCCACAGCCGCAGTCACTCCTCACGGCCTCGAGGTGGTTTTCTTCTATTGAACAGATGAACCTCGAAGCATGCTCTCGATGGCCTGGGGCATCGAAGGGTTTCTCTAATGCAAAGTCTTTCTTCGGAGCAAAGCAGTACTAGGTCAACACACCATACGTCAGTGGTGTACCACCGGCGAGGCTAGGAGCAGAGGAAGAATTTCCCTCTTCTTGACAAACGTATTCAGGCACGGCAGCCATAACTACTCAAACAAAGGTAAAAAGTAAGATATGAAAACGGGTTCGTAAGATGAGAAAAGGAAGAGAACGTTGAGAGGAAAGTTAGTTTTGCAAATTCGCAAGACTTAGAATGAAGGGGAAGCAAGGATATATATAAAGCAAGAGGTGGCCATTCAACTACTTTGAAAGCCATTTAATACTGGAAAGTTGTCATAACGTTTGGGGAAGTGTACCGGTGGGGCCACCTCGGTCACTTCACGGTCATGTCACATAAATGATATCGTCATACAACATTCGAGGGATCGAAGCTCACATGCCGACCTAGCCTCAAGAAGGTGTCCGATCTCGAGGGGATCTACTATTGCAAGTACGAGTTCCGAGGAGCTAAGAATCAAAGCATGAAAGTCAATTGTTGTGTCAGCATTACGGGACAAAGTTTGTGTGATATGCGACAAAAAATATTGTATTTCAAAAAATATATCTACAAAGGTGTTTTTTACAAAAAAATTCCCCCGAAGGATCCCATATACATAAAAAGAAAAAAGCAAAAAAGCAAAAAAGGAGGAAAATCTACTCTTCGCTTCCGACCAATTCCTCCTCCAGGGCACCGGCCTCTTCGATATCGGCAGAGAGATCGATGCCCTTGGCACTCACTTCCTCGAGGGCTTTCCTCCTGTCTTGTGCAAGGGCATAAGCAACTGCCTGAGCCAGCTTTAGTTCGGCCTTCTCGGATATCTCCCTGGCCCAGTCATTCGCAGCAGCAACATCTCTCTTGTATGAGGAGACATATTCATTGGCCTTAGACTTGGCCGCAGATAGTGCAACAGCCTCCCTCTCCGAAGTCGCGACATCATTCAGCCGAGCCAACTCTAGGATTTCGGCATCCATGGCCGCAAGATCCTCTCGAATGCGCTCCACCAGGGCGTCCTTCAACCTAATCTGAAAAGTAGAAAATAGGTTAATCAGCACCAAGCATTGCAACTAAAAATAAAAATAAAAGTGTGGGTACCGGCATACCTGATCGGTGAAGTCGGCCCTCTCTCGAAGTGCTCTCTCAGATTTTTCCCGGAGGTTGGTCAATTCCTCCTCCTTTCGAGCGCATAAAGCCTCCAGATCGATCGACTCCTACATAAGCTTCTCAATCTCCTCTCCACGATGAGTCAACTCATCTTTCATCTTTGAGAAGGCTTGGTCATATAGCTTCTTGACCTGCAACACAGAGAAGGGAAATTAGAAAACAAAAAAATAGAAAATCAAAGAATAACATATTATTTATCAAATGTCACCTGCTTTTGCAGCCTCTCTACTTCCTCGACAGCAACTGGGGCATCAACATCGGTCTCCTCATCTACCCCCTCGACGTAGTCCATAAATTCATCATCCTCTCCACGAGAGGTCTCTAGACCGTGAACACCCCTAACTTGGGAATCCTGTATCTCCCCTGGAGAAAATGACGGGCTCGAATGAAGTCCACCAGCAATATCAGCCTCAATCGAGGCTTCTTCCCGACCCCGAAAAGCCCCAGTAGCAAGCCCTCTGAGATCCTCAACACGGACTGTGCCATATTTGATGAGCGTCTCGGGGATTGTGCCCAAACCCTCCTTGAGGGTATCCTCCATGCACGGCGGGTCTGCATCGGCTGCCTATAACACAACAGACGACCGCCAAACAGCTCTCGAAGCCTCACCGCTTTGTTTTGCCTTTTGTACGAAAGGGCAGGCATCATCGCTCTCTTCCTCGGCCCATAGGCTCTCAATGGCTGTTGAGGACACGACCGTGGCATCGGTCCTAGGCTTCCGAGCCTTTGGCCTTTTTGATTTTGAGACGCCGCTGAGGCCTCCTTCTTCCTTTTCTTATCCTTGGTGGTCTTCGGAGCCTCTTCCTCACCAGGTGAGGGCGGCCTCATCAACATGCCTTCACCAAGGCCTGCACAAACATGTTATGTCAAAAAACATCACCATCAAAAGTTCTTACCAAGAATGAGAAAAGAATAGCAACAAGAGCATACCATGGTTCTTAGCCTGCCATTGTGTTTTAGCTAGCTCACGCCATACGCGTTTGTTGTATGGGAAAGTTGAGTCTAAACGTTTTGATCCACCCGGGAAGGTCCTGAACCGCACTGGGAAACAAAATAGTGGCTGCACAATTAGAAGAAAATCAGTCGAAAGAGAAAGAGACCGCAAAGCATGCTCAATTCAGGGGTACTTACGTTTCATATTCCGTTCCTCCGGGAATGCCATTCTGTCAGCGAGGATGATGTTCGATGTTCTGATTCTAACAAATCGGCTCATCCATCCCAATCTTTGTCCTCGTCGATGCAGGCGAGGAACACCCTGGTGGATCGACGGTGCAATTTAATAAAGCCCCCACGAAAGAGTCGAGGGTTGTACAATCTGATCAAATGGTCGAGGATGAAAGTCATTCCCTCGACCATGTTGGTAATATGTCAAAACATATATACAATCCTCCAAAAAAAATATATATCTGATCGAGTGTCACTCTGTATTTATGATAAAAATCAAGAATCACTGGGCCAATAGGTGGAGAAGAAGAATCGACGGGGCCTAAGGTCAAGGGGTAAGTATATACACTAAGAAATCCAGTTTTGTGCATGACTATGATTTCGTCAACCGTAGGGATATCTACATGGTCCGCCTCTCCCCAGCGACAGTCAAGTTTTACCCTCTCTATATCCGATACTACACTTATGTATTGGGACATGGGCTCGCATCAACCCGATGTAGAAGGGGGATTTTCTGTTGTAAAGTAAGAAATGGTGTCGAAAGGGCCAGGGATGCATTGCTCGATGGTAGGAGGAATTTTTGACTTGCCCTTAGAAGGGCGTGCTGAAGAAGCAGCCTCACCCTTTTGTGGTACCGTTTTGGATGTTTTGTCCATGGTTATAATCGATTTTAGATGAAGGAAGACGAAGAAGCAGACACAGGCAGAAGATAAGAATGTGAAGCACTAAGTTGAAATTTGAAGGTTTGGAGAAGATGAAGAAGATGAAAAATTATGAAAAGGCAAGTGATTGTAGTATTTATAGAGGCCCCTTGGTCATGCTTGAAGTGGAAGAGTCGAACCTATGACGGTTCATGGGCTTCTCGAGAATTGTGTTGACAGTGACCTCTGCGCAGCTTTTCATGTAACATCATTTAATGCTCTGAAGGGACTTACGTCATAATACGAATGTCGAGGAGGTAAAAAGTCAAAACCGTTTCTTATCTCTTTATTCTAAGAAACGCGGGACTATCTGTATACGGCTAAAATCGAAGAGCCCAATTTTACGGTCATTTCGACGCTCAAGATGTTCGAAGGTTAGAGTTTTGGCATCGAGGGGGCACATCAAAGGTCCTCGACCTCAAGGCAGTACAAATTGAAGATCAACATGGAAAGGCGGGAAATTCCCAAGGGACACGTGGTTAAAGCTGACAAAATACACGAAATAGTACAAGCCCGTACTGTGGCATTAAGTGGTTGTACCATCCATATCTCTTTTCATTAATTACACATGTAGTATGTTGGGATTCCCCCTCATATATAAAGGGGACCCTTTTCACTTTGTAAGACACATGATATTCAATACAAGAACAAGAACATCCTCTGCTCTTAACATTCTATACAGTTGCTTCATTGAATTATTGCTTTTTATTTTATATGTTCTTGAGTTAGTCTCCTTTTATACATGTTATTGATCGTAAATAGTCCATCCTTAAGGCCTTTAACACTGTTATACCATTATCGATAGCTTCTTGTCAAGCTTCTAAAGCTCGACCTTGAGGCCTTTTCCGACTGCCCTGGAGACCGGTCTCTCCGTTGATCGGTTTGTGTAATCTCGTACCCTTTCGCTCTTATCTCATTTTATCACTTCTCACTTAGCATCTACTGCCTAAACGATTGGTATTAAAAGAGATCACGTATTTTTAGAACCACATAATTAAATATAATTGTAATTACCGTTTTCAAGGTAAACAGTTGCCCCCTCATTGCCTGATACTGCTGCCACCTTGCTGCATCTCACTACTACCCCCTCACTGCCTAGTACTCCTCCTGCCTGAGCTACCTCCACAGCTACTCCTAAGCCAACCACTGCACAACCAACTGCTGCCTTACCAGCTCTATCCAAGCTGGGTCTACTAGCCCAGCACGCCAATGCTAAGGTAGACCGGTTTACAAAGGAACTCCCAAATCTTATCCGACAAGCATTAGACATATCCAAGACTCATCAATCCAATGAAGATGTCCTAAAGCACTTTGAACTTCGACTTGAAAGAGTCGAGCGAGGTGAAGTTAGAGATATGCCTCTGCTCAAGAAAGATGTCGATGAGTTGAAATCAGAGCTGCAAAGGATGCAAAACTTTGAGTTTGACTTGACCTCCCTTCTCCCGGAGGAAGGCGAGCAGGGTACTGGCACCTCCATTCCGGGCTTGGAGTTGGACTTCAAAAAAATTATGACAGCTCCGGAAGTCCAGGGTACTAAGACTTCAAAGGCTCCAGCTTCCGTGGTTCACATTGAAACTCGTTCAGGGGATGGATCCGGAGAATCGGAAGGGGAGTCTGATGAGGGAGATACTAAAGATGAGGAAACCGGTGATGAAACATTGGTTGAGGAGACTCAGGTCAACAAGACAACAAGGGTAAGAAAGTGGCTGCTTCTACAGATTCATAGGACGAAGAGGAAGCAGACGTGCAGACACCAATTGCACATTCTCTTGCTGACATGGTCGCCAAGGCACATCCATCGACCACGCAGTCATCACTGGGCGAGCCTAGCAGCTCCTAGGTCCCAGACCTAGCCTCACAGCAGGTAGAGCTTCCTGTTCCAGCCCTAGAGACCACCACAAAGTCTGAGGCTTCACCTGTTGCTGCCACAATGCCAGCAGTTGACCCCACAACTACCCTAGGTGCTCCTGCCCCTCCGAGCTCCTAGTGCGCCCCAGGAAGCCCCTAAACTTTGATTTTACATTCTATATGCATTGGGGACAATGCATGCTTTTTAGTTGGGGTGGGGTAGTCATATTTTGTGTGAAAAATTGTACATAAACTCTTTTCTTTAATAGTATAGATTGGTAGTTAACAATGAATTCCCCTTGGTTTTTTTTGTCGGGTTCTTTTACAAAGGTGTAATAGTAGAAACACGGCAGAAGCATGAAATGTTTTGACTTGTTTGTTGTTGATTGTATAGTTTCAAGAATGTAATGAATTTTTGTGAATAAATTGTACCCTTCCTTCTTTTGTATATATTTAAGAAAAAAAATAGTTAGTCATTCTTGTGAACTTGAGGCTCGCTCTTTGACTTTATGCTTACTCAGAATCTTACATATTTTGAGTGAGTCTAGTATGGTTGGACTCGTAATTGAATGGGTGTTCGGGTTTTGTAAATTTTGTCGGGTTCTGAGGTGCAGGCACGGGGATTTGACTTTTGTTCACTTTTTGCAAATTGTATAAGGATCATAGCTTTGTTAATTGAAATTTTTTTCTCTTTCATTGTTTGATGTATTTAAGTCTTCTTTGGCTAGATTGTGCGGGAAACCACCCCTTAGGAATTGAGTCAGTTGTGCTATCTTGATATGTGAAAGCCGTGTACGCAAGGTGGCGAGTGGGTGTACCGCTTATAGGTGGTATTGACCGGTTAGATCGCCTAGTATCTTTCCATGCTTTTAAGTAAATTGTCATAAAATGTGGTATCTCTTTGTTAGACTACTCTCACATGATCTACATTATGTGGTTAGTCCTTATTTGCCTCTTATTTGTTATTTGACCTCTATATGCCTTGGGTGTTGTCATTGTCTTTATTATTATCTTGTTACCTCTTAAATGTTGAGTTAGTTTATGATTACGTGCTTAACTGTTAAGAGTCCAAGTTGTTGTGAATACATGTGTAGTTATCACGTGCCTTACATGTATTGATTCCTTGTAAAGGTTGTTGTATTTCTTTGATTATTACGTGGTTCCCTTGTTGCCATGTAAAAAATACTTCTCGTTGTAGAATTTCTTGTAATTGAGTTGTTGAATTGTTGTTGATTGATTTATATTATTATATGGTGGGATCGGGTTCCACGCCACAACAGGATGAATAAGGGTGGTATATATATATATTGAGGAGGAATATGGGTGAATTGCTATTATACGGTGGGATCTGGTTGCACACTGCTACAGGAGGAATAAGTGTGATATATACATTGAGGAATAAGGGTGACTTGTTATTATACGGTGGGATCTGGTTGCACGCCGCAATAGGAAGAATAAGGGTGGGTTGATATGGTGTAATAAGGGTGAATTATATTATTGATATTGAAATATGGTGGGATCGGGTTGTGCGCCGCAACATATATATATTATTTACTGTTATTGTTATTGTTACGGAGGAATAAGGGAGGATTTTGTGTTGTCTGGTGGGATCAGGAATTGCACCGCATCATTTATTGTGTTTCATATATTTTTCTCTAACTGTGTAAGTTATTCGGTAGTTTTATATTTCACTTAAGGATTGGTTATAGTTGGATACTGATACGACACTTGAGTTATGTATTTATTTGTGCAAATTACCGATTTTCAAAGTGAAATTACTATGTTGAGTCATTACCTCCTGCCCTGCGGAGTTGTTAGTAAGATAGTATTTTAAAAATGAAAGAACTAATATCATGTTACCTTGTATAACTTTAAGTTAGAACTCGCCGTTTATTTCGATACTTACCATTTTCTACTAGTTATCATATCTTACTTCAACTACTTTCTCAACTTAATTTTTTCAACATGTGTGGGGTTTTATTTTATCTACAAAGGAATTTTTATTATGTTTTTAAACTAATAAATTCTACATTAAATTCAATAGCTTATTCGGTGTCGTATTTTATTTGGAAATGTTATTTTCTTCACTCAAATAGTTTCTAAAATAAACTCATCTTTCTCACTGATTTATTTACTTGGTCTAGAAACTGTATTATTACCTTACGATGTATGACTGGAATCTCTTGAACACCTTAATTAGCATGTGACACGGATATGATGTACCGAGTAGCACGTGCATTATGCCGTGCAAAGTGAAATGGAAATGTGTGGACACTAGGTGCCATGTGTGCTAAAGGTTTGGAAGTTATGATTATGTTAGGAGATTGTGAGGATTGGGATTGTTGAAATGGTATATTAGAAATGATTCGATTCGTTGAGTTAACGTTTCTTTCTTTACTTGAACTCATTTATGCTTCCTCCGGACCCCAACTATGTTGTTGATTAATTACTTGGTGGATTCTTGCTGCCATTCGTGTTCTCCTCTTATTGTTACTACTGTTTGCAACTTGATATTCTTGTGCTATCGGTACTTTGTTCCTTTCTTGTTAGACTTGAGTCATATCCTGTAGGTTATATATATTCTGTAGTGTCTCGACCTGGCCTCATCACTACTATACTGAGGTTAGGCTTGATACTTACTGAGTACCACCGTGGTGTACTCATAATACACTTTTGCGCATCTTTTTATGCAGAACCAGGTACTTCGGACCGGGTCGGTTTTGATACTTATGCTCGGTGTGGCTAGAGACTTCAAGGTGTACCTGCTGGACGTTCGCAGCCTCAGAAGTCACTTTCTGTTCTATTTATTTCCATTGTTTCATTTATTTCTGGAACAATGATGTATTTATTATGTATAACTACTCCTATAAAGGCTTATGACTGGTACTACCGGTTTTGAAAATTATAAGTTTATAGAGAATTCAATTTCTAAAGTTGTTAGACGCTATTTAATTATTGTTATTCAGTATATATTAAGCTTACCTAGTCCCTAAGACTATGTGCCATCACGATACCCAACGGAGGGAAATTTGGGTCGTGATATTTCCTTTGCAACATAGACTTTTCATGTTGATCCTACAATCTTATTTGTTACGCCCTTCAATATTACGTCAATATTACGCCTCGCAGTATTAAATTACGACGATGTTGAACCTTGTAGTATTGTATGTTGAATTTGTCGTAAGGTAATTGACATCAGTCCAAGGAAAAGATTATTTGGAGATTATAAGGATTATGCTATTTCAAACAGGTGATGAGTAAGTTCGTGAAGGTGAGAGGGGAAGCAAGTCAAAGAAAATAAATTTTCATCCAAGTTTGGCATATTGGGATAAAATACGGACCGAGTGTTAATACCCGATATTTATGGATTAGTATCATATAAGGTACCATATGACCATGTCAATATGATGTATAAAGTATTAAAAAAGATTAATATTTTAGTAATTTGAGATAATTCTTAATTTGTGGGTAAATGATTAATTATTGATTTAAGTAGACAAGTGTAAGAATTATTTTGGTCCATATGGAATCATGTCAACTAAAGAAAGATGTGACTAATGTGTATTAAAGGGACCTTACCTTACCATAATTAGGTGTGGACACCTTTCCACGTGGATGCATAAGACCAAATGAAGGAATGACTCATTCTTTGTACATAGGTGATCTGGTGGTTGGGTATAGGAGGTGGACAATTCATATGTACTATACAGGAGAAGTGTACCATATTGTCCAAGAGGTTATGCGTTATCTTAAAATATTACTTGAGTAAGATTATCTCCTTAGTTAGAATAGAGGCAACAACAATAGTTGGTTCTTTCCCTTACTACGAAAAGTTCTTTTACTTGAATTGTGGCAGCAAATTCGTCAACCGTAAAAACGTTATTCAATTAAGATACGAGCTTTCCTTATTTCTTTGATCTCATTGTTCCATTGTATCGCGCTATTGAATCGGGTATTTATTCAAAGTGAAATAAGGTAAGAGAATAGGAGTTTTTTATATATAAGATTGAGGTACTACTGGATGCGTTGGATGAGTCGTCAAACGAATCGGTCTAGGTATGTTAAGACTATCCTTTCTTTCTTTTGGCATGGTCCAAATTATACTGAAGAAATGATTAAATACGCAGTTTCTATAAATTACTCTATTCATAGAAATAGTAGGGGTGTCTATATTCTTGATTCTCCATGAGAATTATTATTATTTTCTGTTCATGAGTCTCAGAATAATACGCAGTTGGAAAAGTTATCCGGAAGGAATATTGAGATTATTACATACTTTTCTTGCATTTCATACATGTGCATTGACCCATGACCAGATGGTGTTACATACGCGTATATGTGTAAATATATGTATGTGGGATATGGGAAAAGGTTACGGCGTTATATACGCACCACCACCTGATCAGCTGGTATATGATGATGATGTTGCCCATAGTGGCTGAAAAATGATTCAAACGGCGTTATATACGCGTATATATGTATGTATATTCATACGGCATTATATACGCGTATATATGTATGTATACTCAAACGGCGTTATATACGCATATATATGTATGTATTTATATGTATATGGGATATGGGAAAGATTATGGCGTTATGTACGCACCACTACCTGATCAGCTGGTATACGATAATGATTTTGCCCATAGTGGTCGATATGATATGATGGGATGCCCTCAGAGGCTGATGATGTTATGAAACATGTACCTATGCACGACATGACATTCATATGCATATGCATGACGCTAAAAGTAATTTATGATTTACAAAGCTATTCAGGCTTACAAGTTGAGTCATGTACTCTATATTTCTTCCATGTTTCTTACGTACTTATTTATGGGCCTTACATACTCGGTACATTATTCATACTGACTTCCCTTTTGCCTGGGGACGCTGTGTTTCATGCCTACAGGTCTCGATAGATAGGCCGAGAGCCCTCCAAATAGGCTATCTGCTCAGCGGAAGATGTTGGTGCGCTCCATTTGCTTCAGAGTCGCTTGTTTGGTTAGTATGATTTAGACGTGTATTGTTTGGTATGGCGGGACTCTGTCCCAACCTTTACAACATTTATGTACTCTTAGAAGCTTGTAGACATATGTCGTATACGTGAAAGATTGTACGGCCTTGTCGGCCTATGTTTTGTGTTTATAAATGATTATGTTGGCCTATTAGGATCGTATGTCACGTGTATATGATGATGTAATAAGAAAGATACATTACGTTGGTGCTCGATTGAGTTTGGGTCGTGACATTATTCCTCTGATAAACAAATTTTTTGCATTTTCCAATTGTACTACATAATGTCATTTTAGTCAAGAACATTCAAATAAAATAGAATATTACATCAAACTTATAATATTACCTCTCAAAGGGATACATACATCTGCATTGAACAGGCCCTCCAAGTCGTGCCTCGTGTACAAGGTGGATTGGAAGGTGTTCCATCACATCAGAGAAACCACATGAAAATATTTTTTCCATCTTACTAGAAGTTACACGAATGTTCTGATCCATCCGAAGTAGGTTCTCTTCCCTTAATGTGGTAGAACACAAGTCTTTGGAAAACAAACTAATCTCTGTGATGGGTTTTCAGATTCTTTCAGGAAAACATCAAAATGCAATAGGCATTAAGGTCTCCATGAAAACATGACAGTCATGACTTTTAAATGGCTCAATCTCCCTACCTCCATATCTGCTTTTTTCCTACATTTGGCACATAACCCTCAGGCATCTTCAATTTCGTAACCGAATCACAAATTTGTCGTCATTCCTCCAAAGTGAATGTGTAACTTTCTTTGGGCTTGAACACATTACCATTGCTTGTTGTCTGCAAGTATAATTCAGGTCTCCTGCAATATTCTTGTAAGTCCATTTTAGCCTTCGGGTTATCTTTTGTCGTACCTTTAACATCCACCACTGTGTTGAAAAAATTGCCAAAATAATTCTTCTTAATATGCATGACATCAAGGTTGTGTCGGAGAATATTATACTTCCAATAAGGAAACTCCCAAAATATACTTTGTTTCGTCCAATAATGAATAACACCATATTCGGGAAATCTATAAGGTGGAGCCTTAGTAACTTTACTGAAGTTCTGGAATCTCTCCAAAATTTCCTCACCTGAAAGTATCGGAGGTGGCGAATCATATTCAAATTTATTCTTTTTTAATGCATTTTCATCCTTCTTAACTCATGATCATCAGGCAAGAAGTGACGGTGACAATCAAACCATGAATGCTTTCAGTCATGTTTCAAAGTGAATGTTTTACCATTTTCCATGCAGTAAGGACAAGCTAGCTTCCCATTAGTCATCCACCCATACAACATTCCATACACAGCAAAATCGTTAACAGTCCACATTAAATTAGCATGCAATTTCAAATTCTGCTTGGTTGATATGTCATATGTTTCAACACCATCATACCACAACTGTTTTAGCTCATCAATCAAAGGTTGCAAATATACTTCAATCAAAATTTTTGGATTACGTAGACCGGGGATAATAAAATTTAAAAATATATATGGACTAGTCATACACAACTCAGGTAGTAGATTATAAGGTGTAAAAAAGACAAGCCAGCATGAATATGGTGTCGCAGATATAGAAAAATACGTGAAGCCATCCACACACACACCTAACTGAATGTTCCTTGGTTCACTAGCATAATATGGATATGTCCTATCAAAGTGCTTCCAAGCTTCTCCATCTGAAGGATGACAGATAACACCATGTGGTCTTCTATTTTCAAAGTGCCCTCTCATATGAGGAGTAGAACTCGTCAACGCATAACCTCTTTAACCTAGGTATAAGAGGTAAATAATGCATCGCATTCACAACGACCATATACCCACTACAAAGCCTCTTGAAACGAGGCTTTTCGCAGAATTTACAACTTTCTAAATTTGCATCATCTTTATAATATAACATTTAACCATGTTCACAACAATCAATTCTCATTGACGAAAGTACTAACTTGGAAATCAATCTCTTTGCCTTATAGAAATCACCAAGTAAGTTTATATTGGGGTCAACTAGTTCACTCATAAGGTCAATGAAAGAGTCCATGGCTGCTTAAGAAATATTCCAATCAGATTTGATACATAGTAATCTAACTGCAACAGACAGCTCATAGTACAGACTTCCTTCACATAGTGGATGGCTAGCTTCCTCTAATTGTTTATAAAAACATTTTGCATCATCATAGGAGTTTGTTCAACATTTTCATTGGGCTCACCCCCAGAGTGCATCTCAAAAGCATCCGCAACCATATCCTAAATTCTAGAATCATGATTTGTATTCTCCACTAACCTACTACTTTCACCAACAACTATGTTATGAAATATTCCACGACTACCATCGATCTCTTATGATTAGTCCACACAAAGTAATTCTCTATAAATATGAAGCTTAACTTCCTCTTGTTTTTTAAACTCCACACAATCGCACATGACACAAGGGCACCTAATTACTCCTTCAATTTGGTATGGTGAAAGTTACATTGCATGTCTAATAAAGTCATCAACCCCTTCTACAAAATACTCCTGCAATCTCCACCGATTAGGATAATTCCTATTGTACATCCATGTACAATGTTCCATCTATACAAATAAAACAAAAATAAATGGAGATATTTTCATAAGTATTAGAACTACTTAATTTATTCTACAATTATAAATTAATTAAATATTTTTTAGTTAATTAAGATAATTATTTTTTCTTAATTATACCAAATTAAATTATAGTAAATATAATTAATTATAACTCATTCAATTTAAACATAAACTATAAGTTCAATTCATATCTTAAGAGTTTAAACATAAACTAAAAGTTCAATTTATATCCTAAAAGTTCAATTCATATCCTAAAAGTTCAACCCATACCCTAAAAGTTTAATTCACAAGAACAAATCCTAAAAACTCAATTCAATTCAAAGTTAATAATTCAATTCAAACTAAACTATTCAAGACGGTACAAACCTAAACATTCAATTTACACCATACGTAATCAATTCAATTAAAACAATACTCAAACCCTAGATTTCAATAAAATACAAAGTTAAACAATGAATTTACATACTAATTAACAAAATATTAAATTTATACAAAAAAGAAATAAGTTGTAATTCAAACCTCGAATTTTTAGGAGGTGGAGAAGGAGGGGCGGCACTGAGGCTGTAGCAATGCCAGTGACAACGGCGAGGGTGTGTGTCACGACCCCAAATCCTAAACCGGCCGTGATGGCGCCTATCATGGAACTAGGCTAGCCAATAGTCACATAATTACAGTTTCTTTCCAATTAGAGCTAGCCAATAGCCACACACACAACACACACATATATATATATATAATAAATAATTATAAACTACAAGCATAATCTTTGTAATGTATTATATTAACTAATTACTTTTAGTAAATTATAATACCATCTATCTAAGTTAATTTTCTAAGTTATTATTAAGTATATGAGTAATTTCACACACACATACCCTATATTTTAATGATCAATCACATACATTACTACATATGAAAAAATTATCAAATGATAAACCAATATTATTCTATTTAAATATGTTTAGTCATTTGACCTATTAACTTGTTTACTTAATGGTAATAGCTTCTTTCGTTTCTTTAATTTGTGGTCCATATATACACGTCAAAGTTGTTTGGTATTAATTCATCTATATTTTATTCATTCATCATTAATAATGCATGACATATATTAATCGATATAGGTCGAGAAGTTTTGTTTTTAATATTCATCGACATAGGTCGAAAGTTTTATTTTTAATATTCATCGATGCATATAATTAAGTTATAAGTCGGTGAATCAATTTACAAATAGATATATTTGATGATGATCAATTATATATACTAATTGTATTATTGCTTCTTCACAAGTCTATCCCCAAAAGAATCCGGCCATGTGGCCCTAGCGCTTCGTGTTCTTATGTATATGCGGCTATACGCATTATATATATATATATATAGACACACACACACACACACACACACTTTGTTGTACTACTTTAACTATATATAGCATGTTATGGTATATGTTAGTGTATTCATTATTTGTGTTATAAAATAAAGTGTTAACGGATTACATTTATATTATTAATATAGTAAATATTAACGTGATTCAAAAGTTTGACCATATTTGACCTATTAACTCATTTTCTTAATGCTAATAACTTCTTTCGTTTCTTTAATTTGTGATGCATATATACATGTCAAAGATGTTTAGTATTAATTCTTCTATATTTCATTCATTCATCACTAATAATGCATGACATAGATTAATCGATATAGGTCGAGGCGTTTTGTTTTTAATATTCATCGATATAGGCTGAAACGTTTTGTTTTAATATTCATTTATGCATCTGCGTAAGTTATAAGTTGATGAATCAATTTACAAATATATATATTGATGATTGTAACGACTCGGCATGTCGTTCTGAGAGTTATAATCCCGTTTCCCCCATTTATGCATCTTTTTATATTTTTCAGCTCTGTTGAGTTGTATCGAGTTGGTAGGCTTGGGTCCGGAGTAGTCTTGGAGTGAAATGAGACACTTAGTCTCTTAGTTAGAAAGCTACGTTAGAAAAGTCAACCGAAAGTTGACTTATGACTAAACAAACTCGGATTTGGGTTTTCATGATTCGGTTAGCTTCGTTGAGTGATTTTAAATTTAGGAGTGTGTCTGGAATGTAATTTTGAGGTTCATGGTAGAATTAGGCTTGAATTGGTGAAAGTTAGAAATTTGGCGATTTTGGTCGGCAATGGAAAATTAGGTATCGTGGTCGGAATGGAATTCCAGAAGTTGGAGTAGGTTCGCAGTTTCATTTATGATGTATGTGCAAAATTTGATGTCATTCACGTGGTTTGATAGGTTTCAGCGTCGTTGGCGAATTTTGGAATTTTAGAAGTTTTAAGGCTTGAATTAGAGGTTGATTTGGTGTTTTGGTATTGTTTTGGGTGTTTCGGAGGTTCGACTAGGTTCGAGTAAGGATATAAGACTTGTTGGAATTTTTAGTTGAGATACCGAGGGCCTCGGGTGAGTTTCGGATAGGGTTGGGTTGTGTTTCGCTCATTTTTCTTATGTTTCGACGTCGTTTCTTCAACCATAAATGATATCATATTGAACAAATGAGCTCCGATTTCTTTTTTTATAGAAGCATTAGATTCTTATCGTAATTACGAAGCCGTAGCAAAAAGAATCATCGAATTTGGGCATCGTATGAGAAATTTATGGTTATTTTACTAAAACTTGGGTTGCCACATTTTTCAGATTAATTACGAATTGCCACTGAATTCGTATTTAAAAATCTGCACTATTTGCAAATATTAAAACCTACATATCTCCTTCTTTATAAGGTCATATTGAGTGATTCAAAGCCTAACTTGACTAATATTTCACAAGGAATCCATTGAAGGCATAAAAAGTGCGTTTCGGGATCGTTTGGCCTGAGAAACGAGGCTGAATAGCTGGCAGAAAAATATATAAAACAAGGGTTTGTTCTTTCGATCATATTTACAGTTGGGGAGCTCGGATTTGGGAAATTTTGGAGCCAATTTTCACCATATGGATTGGGGTAAGTGTTCTCTACTCAGTTTTGGTTATATTTCATGAATTCATCTTCATTTTTGGTAGTTGATTGATGATTTCAAAGTAAAATTGAGGGAGTTGGGATTTCAGTTTTGGAGAGTTTTAAGTGAGGATTTGAGGGACCAAACAAAGTCCGATTTTGATGAATTTTATATGGTTAGACTCGGGAGAGGACGAAAATTAGTTTTCTTCCATTTTTGACTGGTTTCAAGACGTGGGCCCAGGGGCAGGGTTTTGACCGATTTCAGATTTTTGACATATTTTGTAGTTTTTATTGTGGAATACGATTCTTTAGCACATGTTGATGCTATTAATATGATTATGATTAGATTAAGATCTTTTGGAGACTGAGTCCAGAGAAGAGGGTATTCCGGGTTAGGATTTTACGCTGTTAAGGTAAGTAATAGTTTTAACTCTGGCCTTGAGGGTATAAACTCGGAGATTCGATATCATGTGATTGCGTGGAAGTGATAACCATGCTAGGTGACGGGCATGTGGGTTTGCACTGAGAGGAATTGAGACTTGGTCCATCCCGTGAGGCTATGTGGCCTAATAGCTATTATGTGTGGTTATGTGTTTACTTGTTGTTGTACTTGTTTGCCTTCATGTTAGAGATCATGTTTAGGCTTCATTCATGTACACGTTATTTGTACTTAGTCATAGAAAATATTGTGCATGTTTACTTCAGTCTCTATTATTTTTCTGATATGTTATGATACTTGATGTGGGTTGTGTCCCCTTATTTGTGGTGGATTGTGAGGCTGGAGAGGTACATGAATGAGTGAGGTCGAGGGCCTGGTTGTGAGGATATCAATACCATGGCGTGTGAGCTATTCGCGTAGCACGTGAGCTGACCATGCGGGTCCAAGTATTGATACCATAGCGCGTGAGTTGTCCGCGTAGCACGTGAGCTGACCGTGCGGATCTAGGTATTGATATTATGGCACGTGAACTGTCTATGCTTAGCACTTGGTCTTTGGGAGCCCCTCTGGAGTCTAGACACGCACCCAGTGAGCGCAGAGTGTTGAATGTATTGAGTGTTGAGTGTATTGAGTGTTGAGTGTATTGAGTGTTGAGTGTATTGAGTGTTGAGTGCCAGTTCTGAGTGCCGAGTGCTGAGTGATGGAGTGACACTATTGTGATTTTGCATTTACTTTTGTTGTTGCTGTATTTTTACCTGTTAATTTCCTTGTAGCAGTTGTTGATTTATGGAATTTACATGTTTATCCCTTTATATATTTTTAAATTGTGAAAAGAAATAATTGGACTGTTTTACTTAGCTCGTCACTACTACTCAGTTCCTTAGTTATTTCTGTTACTAATGAGTCGGTTATAGTCATACTACACCTTGCACTTTATGTGCAGATCCAAGTGAGTTAGAGCGCGGCGATCGTTGAGTTCATGCCGGCTATATTTGGAGACTGCAAGGTAGTTGCTAGAATCCGCAGGAACTTGTTACTCCCTTTTATTATTTCTTCTTTTGGATAGTTAGACAGTTTATATATCTTAGTTCATAGTTTTAGACGCTCGTGACATAGTGACACCCTGATGTTTGGAATTCATTTCCGTATTTTTAATAATTATATTTAGAATTGATTCAGTTTATGGAAATTTCAAATTTTGGAAATGATTTATTAATTTCTTATACTCAAATTTAGTAGTAATATTTTGGGAAATAGACTTGCCTTGTAACAAGAAAGGCGCCATCACGACCCTGGTTAGATTTTGGGTCGTCACAAGTTGGTATCAGGGCCTAGGTTACATAGGTCTCACGAGTCATGAGCGGGTTTAGTAGAGTCTTGCGGATCGGTACGGAGACGTCTGTACTTATCTTCGAGAGGCTACAGATCCTTTGGGAAAACTTCACATTCTTGAATTCTTATCCTGCTGTAAGGTGGAAGCGCAACTCTTTAAATTCCTTCCAGGCATTCGTATGTGCACATGAGCGCCCGGTATCATTTGTGTGTCGACGACTTATGATTCCCTGGATGAGGTGCGAGTTGTGATTTCTATGTGTTGATGCTGGGCCAGTCTGAAGGACTTGAGGTCGGATTTTGACTATAGCTTGAGCACTGAGGTGTTGATTGTGTGAGCGCGTGCTTGTGGACTTATATGTCCGGGAGTGTCCCTTTTAGTGGAAATAGTGGCTGGATGGATACATGATGAGTATGATGTGAGCGCGAGATGAGTTAATATGATTTGAATGTAACAAGAAGGTATTGCTGAAGGCTTCACCTAATTGAGACTCCAGTTATGTTTTTAGACTCGTTCGAGGACGAATGTTGGTTTAAGAGGGGAAGGATGTAACGACACATCATGTCGTTCTGAGAGATATAACCTCCTTTAACCCATTTATGCTTCTTTATGTATTGTTCATCTATGTTGACTTTTATCGAGTTGGTAGGCTTGGGTCCGGAGTAGTCTTGGAGTGAAATGAAACACTTAGTCTCTTAGTTAGAAAGCTAAGTTAGAAGAATCAACAGGAAGTTGACTTATGTGTAAACGAACTCGTATTTGGATTTTCATGATTCAGTTAGATTCGCTGGTTATTTTAGACTTAGGAGTGTGTCCGGAATGTAATTTGGAGGTCCGTGGTAGAATTAGGCTTGAATTGGCGGAAGTTAGAAATTTGGCAATTTTGGTCGGTAGTGGAAAATTAGGTATCGGGGTATGGATGGAATTCTGGAGTTGGAGTAGGTTTGTAGTGTCATTTGTGATGTGTGTGCAAAATTTGAGGTCATTCGGACGTGGTTTGATAGGTTTCGGCGTCATTCGCGAATTTTGGATGTTTAGAAGTTCTTAGGCTGATTTGGTGTTTTGTTGTTTTGGGTGTTTTGGAGGTTCGACTAGGTTCGGGTAAGGATATATGACTTTTTGGAATTATTGGTTGAGGTCCAGAGGGCCTTGGGTGAGTTTCGGATTAGTTTGAGTTGTGTTGCGCTCATTTTTCTTATGCTCTAACGCTGTTTCTTCAAGCATAAATGATATCATATTAAATAAATGAGCTCCAACTTCTTTTTTTATTGAAGCATTAAGTCTGTATCGTAATTACGGAGTCATAGCAAAAAGAACCGTTGAATTTGGGCATCGTATGAGGAATTTATGGTCATTGTACTAAAACTTGGGTTGCCAGATTTTTCAGATTAATTACGAAATTACCATTGAATTCCGTATTTAAAAATATGCACTATTTGCAAATATTAAAACCTACATATCTCCTTCGTTATAAGGTCAAATTGAGTGATTCAAAAGCCTAACTTGAGTTGGGGAGCTCGAATTTGGGCGATTTTGGAGGCGTTTTTCACCATATGGATTGGGGTATTCTCTACTCGGTTTTGGTTATATTTCATGAATTCATCTTTTTTTTTTTGGTATTTGATTGATGATTGCAATGTGAAATTGAGGGGGTTAGAGTTTGAGTTTTGGAGAGTTTTAAGTGAGGATTTGAGGGACCAAACTGAGTTCGATTTTGTCGAATTTTATTTGGTTAGACTCGGGAGAGGACAAGGGCAGGGTTTTGCCGATTTTGGATTTTTGGCATATTTTATAGTTTTTATTGTGGAATTTGATTCCTTAACACATGTTGATGGTATTAATCTTATTATGGTTAGATTCAGAGCTTTTAGAGACCGAGTCCAGAGAATAGGGAATCCCGGATTATGATTTTACACTGTTAAGGTAAGTAACAGTTTTAACTCTGGCCTTGAGGGTATAAAGCCGGAGATTCAATGTCATGTGATTGCGTGGAAGTGATACGCACGCTAGGTGACGGGCGTGTGGCTTTGCACGGCGAGAGATTGAGACTTGGTCCATCCCGTGAGGCTGTGAGGCCTAATAGCTTTTATGTGTGGTTATGTGTTGACTTGTTGTTGAACATGTTTGCCTTCATGTTAGATATCATGTTTAGGCTTCATTTATGCTCACGTTATTTGTACTCAGTCATAGAAACTATTGTGAATGTTTACATCAGTCTCTATTATTTTGCTGATATATTATGATACTTGATGTGGGTTGTGTCACCTTATTTGTGGTGCATTGAGAGGTTGGAGAGGTAAATGAATGAGTTAGGCCAAGGGCCTGGTTGTGAGGATATTAATATCATAGTGTGTGAGCTGTCTGCGTAGCACGTGAGCTGACCATGTGGGTCCAGGTATTGATACCATAGCGCGTGAGTTGTCCCTGTAGCACGTGAGCTGACCGTGCGGATCCAGGTATTGATATTATGGCACGTGAGCTGTCTGTACTTAGCGCTTGGGCTTTGGGAGCCTCTCGGAGTCTAGACACGCCCCTAGTGAGAGCAGAGTGTTGAATATATTTAGTGTTGAGTGTATTGAATGTTGAGTGTATTGAGTGTTGAGTGTATTGAGTGCTGAGAGTGTTGGAGTGACACTACTGTGATATTGTATTTACTTTTGTTGTTGGTGTATTTTTACCTGTTAATTTCCTTGTAGTAGTTGTTGATTTATGGAATTTACATAGTTATCCCTTTTTTATATTTTTAAATTGTGAAAAGAAATAATTTGAATGTTTTTCTTAGCTCATCACTACTACTCAGTTCCTTAGTTATTTCTGTTACTAATGAGTCGGTTGTACTCATACAACACAGATCCAGGTGAGTTAGAGGGCGATCGTTGAGTTCGGGCCGACTATATTTGGAGACTACAAGGTAGCTGCTAGCGTCTGCAGGAACTTTTTACTCCCTTTATCATTTCTTCTTTTGGAAAGTTAGACAGTTTATATATCTTAGTTCATAGTTTTAGACGCCCGTGACTTAGTGACACCCCGATGTTTGGGGCTCGTTTTTGTATTTTTATTAATTATATTTAGAATTGATTCAGTTTATGGAAATTTCAAATTTTTGAAATGATTTATTAATTTCTTATACTCAAATATAGTAGTAATGTTTTGGGAAATAGGCTTTCCTTGTAACATGAAAGGCCCCATCACGACCATGGTTAGATTTTGGGTCGTGACAAGTTAGTATCAGAGCCTAGGTTACATAGGTCTTACGAGTCATGAGCGGGTTTAGTAGAGTCTTGCGGATCGGTTTGGAGACGTCTGTACTTATCTTCGAGAGGCTGCAGAACCTTTAGGAAAACTTCAAATTCCTGAATTCTGATCGTGCGGTATTTATTCAGCTAGAAGCGAAACTCTTTGAATTCCTTCCACGCATTTGTATGTGCATATGAGCGCCCAGTATCAGTTTTGTATTGACGACTTCTGATTCCCTAGATGAGGTGCGAGATGTGATTTCTGTGTGTTGATGTTGGGCCCGTCTGGAGGACTTGAGGCCGAATTTTGACTGTAGTTTGAGCACCGAGGTGTTGATTGTGTGAGCGCATGCTTGTGGATTTATATGTCCGGTAGTGTCCCTATTAGTGGAAATGGTGGCTGGATGGATACATGGTGAGTATGATGTGACCGCGAGATGAGTTAATAAGATATGAATGTGACAAGAAGGTATTGCTGAAGGTTTCACCTAATTGAGACTCCAGGTATGTTTTTAGACTCGTTCGAGGATGAACGTTTGTTTAAGAGGGAGAGGATGTAACGACCCGGCATGTCATTCTGAGAGTTATAGCCTCGTTTCACCCATTTATGCTTCTTTATGTATTGTTAAGCTGTGTTGAGTTGTATCGAGTTAGTAGGCTTGGGTCCGGAGTAGTCTTGGAGTGAAATGAGACACTTAGTCTCTTAGTTAGAAAGCTAAGTTAGAAAAGTCAACCGGAAGTTGACTTCTGAGTAAACGAACACGGATTTCGATTTTCATGATTTGGTTAGCTTCATTGGGTATTTTAGACTTACGATTGTGTCTGGAATCTAATTTGGAGGTCCGTGGTGGAATTAGTCTATAATTGGCGAAAGTTAAAAATTTGGCGATTTTGGTCGGCAGCGGAAAATTAGGTATCGGGGTGGGAATGGAATTCCGGAAGTTGGAGTAGGTTTGTAGTGTCATTTGTGATATCTTTCAAAATTTGAGGTCATTCGGACGTGGTTTGATAGGTTTCGGCGTCATTGGCGAATTTTGGAAGTTTAGAAGTTCTTAGGCTTGAATTCGAGGTTGATTTGGTGTTTTGTTGTTGTTTTGGATGTTCCGGAGGTTCGACTATGTTCGGGTAAGGATATATGACTTGTTGGAATTATTGGTTGAGGTATCGAGGGCCTCGTGTGAGTTTTGGATTGGTTTGGGTTGTGTTGCGCTTATTTTTCTTATGTTTGGACATCGTTTCTTCAAGCATATACGATATCATATTGAATAAATGAGCTCCGATTTCTTTTTTGATTGAAGCATTAGATCTGTATCGTACGGAGTCATAGAAAAAAGACTAGTCAAATTTGGGCATCATAAGAGGAATTTATGGTCATTTTACTAAAACTTGGCTTGCTAGATTTTTCAGATTAATTACGAAATTGCCACTGAATTCATATTTAAAAATCTGCACTATTTGCAAATATTAAAACCTACATATCTGCTTCGTTATAAGGTCAAATTTAGTGATTCAAAAGCCTAACTTGGCTAAACTTTAAAAAGTGTGTTTCAGATCGTTTGACACGAGAAATGAGATAGAATAGCTGGCACAAAAATATATAAAACAAGGGTTTGTTCTTTCGGTCATATTTTGAGTTGGGGAGCTCGGATTTGGGCGATTTTCACCATATGGATTTGGGTAATTGTTATCTACTCGATTTTGGTTATATTTCATGAATTCATCTTCGTTTTTGGTATTTGATTGATGATATGAAATTGAAATTGAGGGAGTTAGAGTTTGAGTTTTGGACAGTTTTATGTGAGGATTTGAGGGACCAAACGAAGTTTGATTTTGTCAAATTTTATATGGGTAGAATCGGGATAGGACGATAATTATTATTCTGCCATTTTTGAATGGTTTTGATACGTGGGTCCAGAGGCAGGGTTTTGCCGATTTCGGATTTTTGGCATTTTTTGTAGTTTTTATTGTAGAATTTTATTCCTTAGCACATGTTGATGGTATTAATCTTCTTTGATTGGATTCAGAGCTTTTGGTGACCGAGTCCAGAGAAGAGGGCATCCCAGAATAGGATTTTACGCTGTTAAGGTAAGTAACAATTTTAACTCTGGCCTTGAGGGTATAAACCCGGAGATTCGATATTATGTGATTGTGTGGAAGTGATACCCACGCTAGGTGACATGTGTGTGGGTGCTCACTACAACGGATTGAGACTTGATCCATCACATGAGGCTTTGAGGCCTAATAGCTATTATATGTGGTTATGTGTTTACTTGTTTTGAACTTGTTTGCCTTCATGTTAGAGATCATGTTTAGGCTTAGTTCATGCTCACGTTATTTGTACTCAGTCATAGAAATTATTGTGTATGTTTACCTCAGTCTGTATTATTTTGCTGATATGTTATGATACTTGATGTGGGTTGTGTCCCCTTATTTGTGGTGCATTGTGAGGTTGGGGAGGTACATGACTCAGTGAGGCCGAGGGCTTGGTTCTGATGATATTAATACCATAGCGCGTGAGCTGTCCGCATAGTACGTGAGCTGACCGTGCGGGTGAAGGTATTGATACCCTAGCGCATGAGTCATCCACGTAGCATGTGAGCTGACCGTGCGGATCCAGGTATTGATATTATGGCACGTGAGTTGTCCGTGCTTAGTGCTTGGGTTTTGGGAGCCCCTCCGTCGTCTATACGCACCCCAGTGACCGCAGAGTGTTAAGTGTATTGAGTGTTGAGTGTATTGAGTTTTGAGTGCGAGTGCTGAGTGCCGAGGGCTGAGTGATGGAGTGACACTGCTGTGATGTTGCATTTACTTTTGGTGTTGCTGCATTTTTACCTGTTAATTTCCTTGTAGTAGTTGTTGATTTATGGAATTTACCAGTTTATCCCTGTTTATTTTTTTAAATTGTGAAAAAACATAATTGGACTGTTTTGCTTAGCTCGTCACTACTACTAAGTTCCTTAGTTATTTCTGTTACTACTGAGTCGGTTGTACTCATACTACACCCTGCACTATATATGCAGATCCAAGTGAGTTAGAGCGCGACGATCGTTGAGTTCAGGCCGGCTATATTTGGAGACTGCAAGGTACCTGCTAGTGTCCATAGGACCTTGTTACTCCCTTTATCATTTCTTCTTTTGGACAGTTAGACAGTTTGTACATCTTAGTTCATAGTTTTAGACGCTCGTGACTTAGTAAATCCCCGATGTTTGGGGCTCGTTTCAGTATTTCTATTAATTATATTTAGAATTGATTCAGTTTATGGAAATTTCAAATTTTGAAAATTATTTATTAATTTCTAATACTCAAATTTAGTAGTAACATTTTGGGAAATAGACTTTCCTTGTAATACGATAGGCGCCATCACGACCATGCTTAGATTTTGGATCGTGACAATAATGATCAATTATATATACTAATTAGATTATTGCTTCATCACAAGTCTATCCCCAAAAGAACCCGACCATGTGGTCCTAACGATTCATGTTCTTATATATATGCGGCTATACCTATATACACACAGACACTTCGTTGTACTACTTTAACTATTATAGCTTATTATCATATATGTTAGTGTATTCATTATTTGTATTACAAAATAAAGTGCTAATGAATTACATTTATATTATTCTGATAGTAAATATTAAAGTGATTCAAAAGTTTGACCATATTTGACCTAATAACCGACCAACTTTGGTCAGTTTTTTTCTTGCGAAATAACATATACCGACCAAAGTTTGTCGTAAAAAGCTTCCCCTGTAATAATCGACCAACTTTGGTCGGTAAACTTAAATATAAATTCTATAAATTTTATAAAACATTTTAAATAATAATCTAATTATAAAAATTTAAAGAAGTAGATCCACATACCGACCAATGTTGGTCGGTAATTGTTGGTTCCCCAAGTACACGCAAGTATACATGGTCGTCAAGTACTAAAGTGACTCGAAAGTCAGATGTCGAACCCACAGAGACTTAGATTAACCATTAACTAAGCAAACTAAAATAAATTTAATGTCCAAGATGATCAAAAATGTTATTTTTCTACTAAGCTACTATTGCAAAATTTAAACACGTAACCAAGGGAGATATAGATTCCAGGGTTGTGGTCGGTTTATCAATCCTATTGAGTTCGTAATTACACCTGTTAATCCAAATTATCTATGATTTCTAGTTGACCGGATCGTTTATATAAATAGCATGTTCCCACAATACTATTCGTCTATCAATAATATATCAATCATATATTCCTATGGTCTTGAATCTATCATGAACGAATATAATACGATATTCAACTAACCGAGACTGTTAGGTATATTCCTATCCTAACCACGAAATCTTTCCATGAGTCACGGGTTCAGAAACAAGTTCTCTCTAATTCTACTCTAATCTAAACACGGCTTTCCCAAGCATAGCATAAATAGTAAATATAACTCAATTGCTGGCCAAACAATTAAGCAATTATGCATATAATTAGAGAAACAAACAAAGATGATAACTCAAATTAACAGTAATACAATTAATAAACTTCAATATTTATGACAACCACAACCCTAGAACATGAAGTTTAGCTCCACATAGATATGGTAGCAAAACAACAAATCATCAAGAAAAGTAAATATCACTAAGTTTGATGGAAGAAAGATGAAATTTGATGAATTTCGGCTTCCACGGCGGCTTCGTGCTCTCCCTAAGTCTAATCTCGGTCTAATATCGGTCTCTTCTTAAAAAATAGTATTTAATGACTATTTATATGTGTAAGGAAAAAACCTAGATAAAATAAAATTCAAAACCAAAGTGAAGACAAAATAAACTTTAAATCCCGAAACACGCGTCGCCTCGATGTAGACCTCACCTCGCCAGATCTAACGCGAGCACGGGACCTCGCGTGACTTCATTCTGCTTTTTCGTTGCTGCATTCTTCATTTTGAATTTTGATGCCAAACTTTTGCCTACTTTCTCATTTCTTTTCATTCCTTTTCAACTCTTAATTCTCTTTTCTTATTTTAATCATCAACCCATCATTATGTCTTCAATCATCAAATCATGATATCATAATATTTTCTATTATCAAATAATCACGAGTCATTTTTATAGTACATGAAGTACATATAAAATTTCTACTTTGATCCCAATTTTATTTTCGAAATACCTACACATAAAAATGTGAAATTATAGCTGAACATCACTAGCCCACACTTAAACGTTGCTCGTACTCGAGTCAACCAACACTTTACCCTATCCTTGAGCACTTTGTTTTTATACAATTGAGGCACACTACACCAATGACCTTGGTTGATAGCAACAAATAGCAACAACTAAACCTTAGCATATGCAATCACATACACTTCCTTTTTCTTATGACATACTTCAAAAATATGAAAACAAAGACAACATGCTCATAATAATCCTACCCTAAAAATCCAACTAAATTTCACAATACACTCATGGCTTGAACACCCAACATCATAGAGAGAAGTCTAATAACGTTACCTATCCCTCGCGAGACCATGTGCCCTCATAACAAGAACAAGAGAGTAAGTTGAAACCATACTTTCAAATCAAATGCTCAAATATATTTTAAGAACTCATATATATCAAAGAAAATCTCTCACTCTCACAAAAGAAGTAACATCCATGCAATTGACACCATAGGCTTGCCCATAATGTGAATCTCTACTTATGTAGGCTCACTTGATCTAAAATCAATTAGGACTTTTTTATGGTTGTAATGTGGGCTAAGGGACGGGTAGAATATATTTTAGGAATAATGGCTAATCCTCCTAATCACTTTAACACATCACATGATAAACGTTAAGCGCATAATTTCTCAATCCACTTTAATTTCACAACTTCAATCACTCCCAACCATTTCCCCTTTTTCTTTAAGCATTATTTTAAATTATATCTCACTAGCAAGAACAAGACAACAATTTATTCACCTATATTTTTTGTTCTTTTTTTTTTTTCAATTTCCGCTAGTGGCCTACTATTTTACAAAACAAGTGCGCCTTTTCTTCCCTTCATTGGTTCCACTCAAGAGCCACCCCACACTTAGCCTCTTTTTACTTCTTTAATGCTCATCTCACAATTAAAGTTCTTTAAGAGGTAAAAGGACTAAAACAATGTCAATTAAGAATAAAAAAGGTATAGAATTGTAATGTGGGTGCCAAATAAAAGTCTATAGGCTCAAAAGGTTTAAGTAGGGACAAATTTTATTTGTGATAGCGCTAACGCTCGAAAAGATCAAAGAAAGCCTAAAATCATTTTTCAAACCGAGCATCACTTCAAAATTTTCTTCAGATTACATACCGGACAAGTTCTAGAAACAAGTACAATACATAGACTACACAAAAACCTCACCACACGTGGCACACGACTCACTAAGGACGATTTCATTCTGACTCTCGAACTAATGCAAGTATTGACAAAGCTACAAGATATTGAGCATTCAGCACAGAGTGAACATAAGTAAAGAAAATGAGACATAGGCGTCACGAGACATTCAATCCGATTTATAAAGGAATCATGATCAAATTCAAAATATAGGGAGGATACTACACATGCCAAAACCTAAATATGTTACTACAAAACAAGTCAAGGCGCCTAGGGATCTCATCTTTCTTCCTCCACTTATTCCCGAAATTCTAACCTACTCTAAAAATAATAAAAAATAAAAGAAAAAACTACTACCCGGTCCAAACTACATCTCATGGAAAAGAACTGAGGCACAACGAAAAACCACGGGGGATTATTACTACCTAAAGAAAGCTAAAAGACAGATTTTTGGATTTTTTTTATTTAGACTTTAATCCCTCAAGAAAACGGTCTAGGAGATCCATCGTCGGGAAAAGTCCAATTTTTCTACCTTTTTCGATTCTTTTTTAAATTTTTCTTAGGAGCTACTAAAATACTACACAACTATGAAAACAAAATTAGGAAGTTAACATTTTTCTAACCTACTACTAATAATTATCTAAAGAAATTCTCTCACCCCATACTTAAAAGAGTGCATTGTCCCCAATGCACAAATAAAGCAAAACAATAACGAGGGTGGACAAGAAACTCCCTGAAAGGCCAAAGGTCGATGCAATAGAGACTCACTAGGTACTCAGACTTCCCCTAGGCATGGTCCTTTGTATAGGCACCCCACACTTAGTTCTCACCATCTTGCTTGCTTTTACACTCTTCTAATGGTTTTGCTTCCTATGATTGTAATCCTACAAAATAAAAACAGACACTTCAACAATAATAAGATAAAAATAAAAAATAAAAATAAAAGAAGGCAGTAAAGCTAGGTTGCCTCCCAACAAGCGCCTGATTTAACGTTGCGTCATGACACCTAATCTCGTCTAGTCATTGGCAAGTAACACTTTCGACTTCTGACGATCAAAGTCACCTCCATAGTAGTGCTTTACTCTTTGTCCGTTCACTAAGAACATTCTCTCGCCACCTAAGACGCGCATATCAATTTCACCATGTGGAGTGACTCTTACTACCTCAAACATGCCCGACCATCTCGATTTGAGCTTCCCTGTAAAGAGTCTCAATCTCGAATTGAACAAGAGAACCAATTCGCCCGGTTCGAACTAGCGATGTTGGATATGTTTATCATGCCAGCGCTTGGTCTTTTCTTTATATAACTTGGCTTTCTCATACTCATGCAAGCAAAACTCATCAAGCTCATTCAATTGCATCAACCTCTTTTTACCCACTAAGTCTGCATCAAAGTTCAGCTTCTTTATTCCCTAATAAGCCTTTGGCTCAAGTTCCACCGCTAAATGGCATGCTTTCCATAAACCAGCTTGCAAGAGGAGGTTCCCATTAGATTTTTGTAGGCGTTCCGGTATGCCCATAGAGCGTCATCAAGCTTTGCAGCCCAATCTTTCCTACTTGCATAACTGTCTTCTCCAGGATCTGCTTTATCTCTCTATTTGAGACTTCAACTTGCCCACTAGTCTGAGGATGGTAAGAGGTTGCAACTTTATGTTTGACCCCATATTGCGCTAAGACATTGTCTAAGAGCTTGTTACAGAAATGAGTACCCCCTTCACTTATCATCACTCTCGAAGTGCCGAACCTTGTAAAGATATGCTTTTTCACAAACCTGAAAACAACCTTGGCATCATTGGTAGGAAGAGATATGGCCTCCACCCACTTCGACACATAGTCAATAGCCACATAAATGTACCTACACCGACTGGACGAGGGAAATGGACCCATAAAATTAATTCCCCAAACATCAAAAATTTCAACCTCCATAATACCGTACAATGACATCTCATGCCTTTTCATAATTGTTCCTGTTCTATGGCACCTATCACATCTCCTCACGAACTCATGGGCGTCATTAAACACCCTAGGCGAATAGAAACCCAATTGCAATACCTTAGCTGTTGTTCTGTCACCCGTATGATGAACACCATAAGGCGATGTATGGCATTCATGTAAGATAGCATTTATTTCAGATTCTGGCACACATGCTCTCATTATCTTATCAATACAAGATTTTTACAGGAATGGATCATCCCACACATATGACCTCGCATCCCGCAAGAACTTCTTTTTAGCATAAGGTTCAAGATCAAGTGGCATCTCTCCACTTCCCAAATAGTTCACAAAATATGCATACCATGGCACCTCCCAGTAGTAACGACCAATAAGTGCTCATATGGGAATGTTTCTTGATGACATCTCCCTCAGCTACATGATCCCGAGTTTCTAACCTGAACAAGTGATCAACCACTTCATTCTCTGTTCCTTAACGGTCTCGAATCTCCAAGTCAAATTTCTGCAAGAGTAAAACCCAACGGATTAGCCTTGGTTTAGCATATTTCTTTTAAAACAAATACATGATGGCTGCATGGACTATGTAGATGATGACTTTGGTGCCAACCAAATAGGCCCAAAGTTTATCAAATGCACATACTACAACAAGAAACTCTTTTTCTATCACAGTATAATTTATTTGAGCGGGAATGAGAGTTTTGCTTGCGTAGTAAATGGAGTGAAATATTTTGCTCCTCCTCTGGACCAAAATGGCTCTAATTGCACCATCACTGACATCACAAATCAGCTCAAATGGCTCATGCCAGTCAGGAGCCACTATGGTTGGTGCACTCACTAACTTCTTTTTCAGCTCCTCGAATGCTTTCAGACAAGCATCGTCAAACTTGAACGACACATCCTTCTCTAACTACCTACACAAGGAGAGGAAATTTTTGAGAAATTCTTTATAAATCGGCGATTAAACATACATGTCCCATAAAACTCCTAACTCCTTTCACTGAAATAGGTGGTGGCAACTTTTCAATTGCTTCCACCTTAGCCGTGTCAACTTCCAGTTCATCTTTGGACACCTTGTGTCCCAGCACTATACCTTCACATACCATAAAATGTCATTATTCCCAATTCAGTACCAGATTAGTCTCCTCACACCTGGAAAGAACTTTAGCAAGATTGTTTAAGCATTCATCAAAAGAAGGCCCAAACACAGAAAAATCATCCATAAAAACTTCCAGAAATCATTCCACCATATCGGTGAAAATAGCCATCATACACCTTTGAAAAGTCGTAGGTGCATTACACAACCCGAATGGAATTCTCTTAAATGAATAAGTTGCATAAGCTCATGCAAGAATGGCCTTTTCTTGATCTTCCGGGGCAATAGCAATCTGATTATACCCCGAATAGCTGTCAAGGAAACAATAGTATTCATGTCCGGCTAACCTGTCAAGCATTTGATCAATGAAGGGGAGAGGGAAGTGATCTTATCGTGTAGCATTATTCAACTTCCTATAGTCTATGCATATTCGCCGACTGGTCACAGTCCTAGTTAGGATTAATTCATTTTTTTCATTTACTAAAACAGTCATACCCCCCTTTTTAGGTACACATTGAACATGGCTTACCCACTTGCTATCGGAGATAGGAAATACTATACCTATATCGAGCCACTTAATCACTTCTTTTCTTACCACCTCTTTCATGATTGGATTTAGGTGGCGTTGATGCTCCACGCTAGGCTTGTGTCCCTCCTCCATGAGTATTTCGTGCATGCAGAATGCAGGGCTAATACCTTTTATGTCAGACATCATCCAACCAATGGCATGCTTGTGCTCCCTCAGCACCCTTAAGAGCTTTTCTTCTTGCAATCCAGTCAAATGAGAAGAAACAATCACAGGTGTAGTGTTAGAATTTCCCAAATATGCATAATGAAGATGATATTGTAAGGGCTTAAGTTCCAATTGTGGGGCCTCCTCAACTAAGGGTTTAGGAGGCGGGCCGATTGGCCTATCTAAAGGCTCAAATTGGGTTCTTTCTCTTATGTATTTGCATGATGCATCTAGAATGTGCAACATCTCCTCAACCTTTTTTTCACGTTCCAAGTGATTGAACAGCGCCAATGCCTTTCCTAATGCATTTTCCTTAAATGTCGTTGGCTCTACGGCTAGTTCATTTATCTCCACCACCAAAATCATGTCCATGTCCTTGTAATGACGAGGCAGTTGAATGGCTCGATAAACATTGAAGACTACTTCTTAATTTTCCACCCTCAGGATCATCTTACCCCTCGGACTTTGATAATTGCATCTCGAGTGACCAGGAGAGGTCGTCCTAAGATGATAGGAACCAACTCATCAGCCATGTAATCTAGGATGATAAAATCTACAGGAAAAATAAACTTCTCAATCTGCAGCAAGACGTCCTCAATTACCCCCTCAGGATAACAATAAGATCTATCAGCCAATTGTAGCATCACCGTGGTGGGTCTCGGAGCTCCTAATCCCAATCGTTGAACACTGACAATGGAATCAGATTGATACTTTCACCCAAATCACACAAGGCTCTACCCACATCAAATTCACCAATCCTCACGGGGATGGTAAAACTACCCGGATCCTTAAGCTTTTGTGGAAGCTTATGTTGAATCCTGGAAGTGCACTCCTTAGCAAGTGCTATGGTCTCAAAATCAGTTAACCTTCTTTTATTTGCCACTATGTCCTTAATATATTTTTCATATTTTGGGACCTCGCGGAGCATGTCCACCAAAGGGATGTTCAAATGTATCTTCTTCACCATATCAAGGAATTTGTGAAACATGTGGTCATCATTCTTCTCTCTCAATCTTTGAGAAAAAGAGGGTGTCGCCCTCTCTGATTTTTTCTCAGGCTCTGTTTTGTTTTGTCTCATCTACCTCTACAGGTTTTGGCACTCTTTCTTCTTCGAGCCTAGATTGCTCATTTTTCTTCTTAGTCACTTCTACCAATTCTCTCCCATTTCTCAACGTCACTGCATTGACTTGAGGATTTTTCTCTCTATCACTTGGGAGAGCTCCAGCAGGTCTAATATTCTGATTGTTAGCCATCTGCCCAAACTGCCTCTCTTGATTTCTGAACTCTGTGCACAATTGTTGATTCTCAGCCCTAACTTGTTGACTCTCTACCCTGACTTGTTGATTCTCAGCCATAACTTTTTGATTGTCTATCAAGAGCTTTTTCATCATGTCAGTCAAACTCTCTCCTGCTTGTTGTGGAGGTTGAGGTGGATTATTGTAATTCGCTTGAGGCCTGATATTATTATTTCCACCCCAAGAGAAGTTAGGATGATTCCTCTAGTTAGGATTGTATGTGTTACCATATTGAGCATTTTGATACATCAACCCTCTTGCTTGTTGCCTCACGTAGTAGATGGATTAAGGATTCACGGGGCATATGTTACTTGTGTGACCTTCACCACATAACTCGCAGCAAGTAGACATATGTTGCACATGTTGCATCTGTTGTGTGTGGTGCATTGTCATTTTATTCATCTGATTCGCTAATCTCGCTATATCTGCCCTCATTGCTGAGAAATCATCAAGCTCGATCACACCTGCTGCCTTTTGTTTAAGTGCTCTTCGTGGTTCCCCGTATCCTTTCCAATTATTATCATTAGCAGTGAAATTGTTTAGCAGGATCTGGATCTCACTATACAGTCTTGCCATGCAACTACCCCCACATGTTGAGTCAAGATTAATCTTTGATGCCTCGTCCAACCCATCAACGAAAGTGTGACCCAATAACTCATCAGTCTGACAATGGTGTGGGTAGTCTCTGAGTAGCCTCTTGTATCTTTCCCAAGCTTGTCGAAGAGTCTCACCATAAACCTAAGAATCTGGCTCCTCAGTGACTTTGTCTTCTTTGTGGGAAAAAACTTGATTAATAATTTCCTTGCTAGATCATTCCAATTGTGGGTTGAGTTCGCGGGATCCTTTTATAATCATTCCTTAGCTTCCCCCATCAGTGAAAAGGGAAACAGTGTCAGCCTGACATAGTCCTTGGAAATGTTCGGATAATTTTAAGTGTCTGTATTTTCCAGGAAGTTCTGAATGTGCCTCTGCGGGTCTTCATGAGATAAGCCAACATATTTCCGTGTGGATTGAATCAGTTGTACCATGTACTGCTTAAGTTCAAAGTGACCCATGATATCAGGCTTCACAATCGCCTGAGTCATAAGAGCCAGATTTGGCCTTGCAACCTCTATCACCGGACGCTCTTCATTACCTGCCATCTCTATTCGCTGTGGTTGAACTACGATGTCCAACTCTCTTTCAATTCTAGTTTTAGCTTCAACTTCCCTCCTCTCTCTATGAAGTTTTCGTTCGATTTCAGGATCAAGATGAAGGAGATTGTTTGCGCTTCTACTCCTCCGCATTCAAGAGAAGATCATGAGTTATCACAAATAAGGCAAACTAAAAAAACTAAAAAAAAATAAAATTAAAACTTGAACAAATAATGAATAAAAGCTTAACTTCATTAAACAATCAATAACTACGTCCCCTGCAACGGCGCCAAAAACTTATTGGTTCCCCAAGTACACACAAGTTCCAAACTAAATATGTTAACCGTTAACTAAGCAAACTAAAATCAATTTACTGTCCAAGATGATCAAAAATATTATTTTTCTACTAAACTACTATTGTGAAATTTAAACACGTAACCAATGGAGATATAGATTCCATGGTTGTGGTCGGTTTATCAATCCTATTGAGTTCGTAATTACACCTGTTAATCTAAATTATCTATGATTGCTAGTTGACCGGATTGTATATATAAATAGCATGTTCCCACAATACTATATGTGCTTCCATAATATATCAACCCTATATTCCTATGGTCTTGAATCTATCATGAACGAATATAATACAATATTCAACTAAGCGAGACTGTTAGGTATATTCCTATCCTAACCGCAAAATCTTTCCCCGAGCCATGAGTTCAGAAATAAGCTCTCTCTAATTCTACTCTAATATAAACACGGGTTTCCCAAGAATAGCATGGATAGTAAATATAACTCAATTGCTCGCCAAACAATTAAGCAATTATGCACAGAATTAGAGAAACAACCAAAGATGATAACTCGAATTAATGGTAATATAATTAATAAACTTCAATATACATGACAACCACAACTATAGAACATGAAGCTTAGCTCCACATAGATATAGTAGAAAAATAACAAATCATTAAGAAAAAGTAAAGATCACTAAGTTTGATGGAAAAAAGTTGAAATTGATGAATTCCGGCCTCCTCAGCGGCTTTGTGCTCTCCCTAAGTCTAATCTCGGTCTAATATCAGTCTCTCCTTAAAAATGGTGTTTAATGACTATTTATATGTGTAGGGAAAAGACCTAGAGAAATAACCAAGCGTAAAACCAAAGTGAAGATAAAATAGATTTTAAAACTTGAAACACGCGTCGCCTCGCTGTAGACCTCGCCTCGCGAGCTCTAACGCGAGCATTGAACCTCGCGTGACTTCATTCTGCTTTTTCGCAGCTGCATTTTTCATTTTGAATTTTGATGCCAAACTTTTGCCTACTTTCTCGTTTCTTTTCATTCCTTTTCAACTCTTAGTTCTCTTTTCTTTTTTTAATCGTCAACCCATCATCATGTCTTCAATCATCAAATCATGATATCATAATATTTTCTATCATCAAATAATCATGAGTCATTCTTGTAGTACATGAAATACATATGAAATCTTTACTTTGCTCCCAATTTCATTTCCAAAGTAACCACACATAAAATAATCTCAATTAAGTACAAATATAATATAATTTAGCATTAAAGCACCAAAATGTAAGGTAAGTATGACACTAAAAATATAGAATTATAGTGGTACATCAGTAATAAAAAACCTGCTCTGACTAAGCAAGTCTGACCACTACAATCAAAATTTTGACCAATATACCGACCAACTTTGGTCGGTATGTAATTTAAAAAAAATGTAAAGTATTTTTTTTTAGTTTCCGTGCATTTTGGACGGTTTGTTGGTCGCTTTTGTTGACCGACCAACATTGGTCGGTATGGCTTGGTCGATTTTTTCCTGATTTCTAGTGGTGATAGATGCCATGAGAAATACTTCCCATGTCACCAATGTAAACTAAAGACTCTTAATGCCATTAAATGGGAAAGAGTACATGATGGACAACTTCAGGAGATTCGTGACGGATAGCTATAGGTGAATCAAGAAGAAGGGGAAATTTGTGGAGTGCCACTAGAGGAGAAACCTCCTCTGGTAGAGGTGTATGCTGAAATATCTCTCTATGTGGTAATGGGAGTGACAAATGGATAGAATATCAAGTGCGGTGGTGGCCGATGCAAAAGGAATATTTCTGTTTTGATATGAGAAGCTTGAAGGTGGGGAGTGTGTATTTAGTTTTTTGAATGGATTGGCTAGATATGTTTGATCTTGCACACCAAGACTCATAGCCTCACTTTTTGCAAAGAAGATAATTGGATAACTCTACTTGACAACATCAAAACCATCAATTAATTAGTTGCTAATAAAGAGAACAAGCTGAAAAATTTGTTGAGTAAACAACACCGTAATGGAGTGATCGACGCCTATCAATGTTAAAGATACTAACTCTAAAGCAGTTATACAATCATAAATCCCTATTGAAGTAGTTTTATTGTTGCAGCAGTTTCATGAAATGTTTGAGGACCAAGAGGATTGCCCCTAAGAAAACCTTGTGATCACCCTATTCCACTTATTCTAGAAGTTCAACATATCTATGCTTCAGCATTAGGGGGTCATTTAAGAGTTACAACTATATTCCAGAGGCTGAAGCCAGTTTTTTATTGGTCTAACTTGTATGCTTATGTGCAATAGATAATGCTAGAATAAAACATCTATTATTGCATCCATTGCCAATACCTGGAAGGCCATGGGAGCATATAACTATAGATTTTATACAAGGACTTCAAAAATCGAAAAGGCAAGGACACTATATTCCCTGTAGTGGATAGGTTCAGCAAATATGCTTACTTCTTTCCACTTTTCACACTACTCGAAAATGTCAACTTTTCGACTACCAAACCCGTCGGAAATCAGTTGGAGATCTATTATCTTCGACGGATTTTCGATCGAGGTGAAGTTGTCACAATCTAAAATCCAACCTAAAGATGTCGTAATGACACCTAATCTCCAAGACTAGCTAAGCCTAACAAACGTTGATAGCTTAACATAAATAACAAACTAACATAATAAAATAAACCGGCAAGGCTCATAATAACTCCAAAGCAAAACATCAGTAACAAAATCCCAGAGAACCGGTAGAATTAAGTCATAAGCTCTACATAAATGTACTAAAATCTCTAATACAACACTGTCTGGAAATAGGAATAGGAGCAGTAAAGGGAATAGCAGAAGGCGATACGGAGGCCTGCGAGAGTCGAGCAGGTATACCTTGCAATATTCGAAAAATAATTGTATGATCATTGTTGTCTGGTACGAGCAAGTGTACCTTGACCTGCTCAAATATGTGGCGCAGCATAAGTACACCACAGTGGTACCCAGTAAGTATCAAGTCTAACGTCGATAGAGTGGTGATGAGGTCAGGTCAAGACGCCTACTACGATAAGAAAACTAAATAGAGTATAGTAATGTCTAATAACAGAAAGCGAGGAAATAAATGACAATAAAGAAGTACAATAATGTAAGCTAACAACAGAATCTAAGGGGTAATGGCAACAAGAAGTGAACACATGATGAGAGCAACGAGTAATCAAACGCGGACAAATACAAGAAGACAATACTTTTCAACCAACAAGCCTTTTTAATATAGAATGACCAATAAGAATCACAACCGAGGTACCACACCTCACAAATCTCATTTCAATTCACAATCACGATTTTCCTTATATCATCGCATGAGCCTTACATTTATTTTGAAAATATTTTTCTGAAATAGCAACACGCGTATCAATCTCACCTTATCTCAAATACATGTGAGAGCAAATTCAACAATGGAAGATATAACATGTTAACGCAAATTTCAGTTAAATGCATGGAAGAAGTCTAAAAGTTAAATTGGTCAAAATACCACATATAAGCCCGTGTACTCACTCGTCACCTCGTGTACACGTCTTCCACATTATACAAATAATACAATCAACCCAAATCATAAGGGGTAATTTCTCCCACATAAAGTTATGTAAGATACTTACCTCCAACAAGCTAAATCAATCCACTATAAGCCCTTTCCGCTCAAATCCAACTCCGGACTGCTCGAATCTAGCCAAATTAAATTAATACAAAATATACAAGCTATAGGAAGCAATTTCGGATGAAGACGGATTCACGAATAATGAACAAATCCGAGTAAAAAATACTTACCCTGATCAATCCTTGAAAATACCTTCAAAATCTATCAAATCCGAGCTCTTTAACTCAAAAAGTGGGAAATGAAATAAAACCCTCAATCAAACTTATTTCTTCCCAGCAATTTCCATATATGCGGTCCGTCAGTCGCTTCTGCAACTCCGCATCTGCGAAGAAACATTGTAGATACATTATCACATTAAATCTAGGAAGTGTGGTTCTGCGAACCCATATGCGCATCTATGCATGTTTTTCTGCAGAACATGACCGCACATGCAGTCCCTCGTAAACAGACCAATACCCACTTCTGCAGAAGAAATCTGCTTCTGCGGTTGTGCACCTGCGGGCACCTCTCCACACCTACAGACCAAGCCCCCAGACCCCAACCCGCATATGTGGCCATGTAGCCATTTTTGCAGCACCGAACTTGCGGCCTAACTATCGTAGGTGCGATTGCACCAGCACTTAGCAGGCTTCACCAATATTCTAAGCCTTCAATTTGGTCTGAATTCAATCTGAAACATACACGGGGTCCCCGAGACCCTGTTCGAACATGCCATCAAGTCCAAATATACAACAGGAACCTACTCGAGGCCCTAAGTTATACCAAACAACATCAAATCTACGAATCGCACCCCAGTTCCAACCTAATGAGCTAATGATGATTCAACTTCCGAAACTAACACCAAATCACATCAAATAAACTCCTATTGAGATCCAATTTTTTCATACAAGTCCCAAATGACACAATGGACCTATGCCAACTCTGAAAACCACAATCCGAACCCGATATCAATAAATTCAAAACCTTTCAACTTTCCAACTTTCGCCAAATTGCTCCGAACCAACTTACAGATTTTCAAGTCAACATTCAGACATACGCCTAAGTCAAAATCTCCATACGAAGCTATCGGAACCATCAAAACTCCATTTCGGAGTTATCTACACAAAGGTCGAACTCCGGTCAACTCTTTCAACTTAAGCTTCCAACTTTGGGACTAAGCATCCCAATTCATTCTAAAACTCACCCACAATCAGACCAACCATCCCCTCAAGTTACATAACCTCAAATGAACATAGAAGAGTCAATAAATAGGTAAACAGGACTACAATGCTCAAAACGACAAGTCGGGTCGTTACATTCTCCCCATCTTTAAATAAATGTTCGTCCTCGAACGAGTGTAGAGACATACCTGAAGTACTGAAAATGTGGGGATAACAGATACACATGTCATGCCCGGTCTCCCAATTCACTTCCTCTACTAGTTGTTGATACCTAATTTTTCCCAAAATATTCTTAATTGCATATATACCTTCAAAATCATGCATTACTAGTAATTGATATTTTGCCATAATTTTTCTATGTTTTATTAATTTGTCCAGTATTTTATTTCCAATAAATAATTATAAAATAGTATCACAAATGATTTCAAAAATATTTCTTGATTTAATTATTACATGATTAGCCAAATTGGCAGCATTTGGCTATAACTACAACGACATTGCAGTTATAGCCCAAATATATAATTTTGTACTATTTTTTACTAGAAATTAGTCCTTTGTATGTTAAAATACTAAATAATCATTTTTAACTATTTCCTATGCATGAAATTCATTTTTTATAATTATTAGATATTTTATAAATTATTTTAACTAATTCGAATTGGGTATTTAACAAATAGCCCCATTTCATTTCAATTATAACAGACCAAATTCCTTAACTAAACTAGCCCTAACACCTAATTAGACCAGCCAAAATACCCAGGACCAATCCGTAAATCCTACCCGACCCAATACTGATTAAATCTTGGTCGTTGATCAATTTTGATCAATTGCTCGGATTCGTTCTTTCCTAAATTAACCTGATGATCCCCCCCCTCCAAAAAAAACTCTAATTCACTCCTCACTCACTTGCCGTCACCCATCTCCTTCTCTCTCAAAACTCCCTCTGCCTAACCCTAACCCCCCTCCGCTGGTATTTTGCTCGCCGTTAATAATGGTGGCTCACCACCACTCCTATCCCTAATGGCTCTCATATGGCCGGTATTCTTGCTGTATTGAGGTACTCAAGGGGACCAGTGGACATTCACTCACCCCTGGGCCTGTTCTCACCACTCTCAGGTCACCATGGCTCGTCCTATTTTATTACTAAATCTATGGCTTCTAAGCCGGAATCTCTCTATCTCTGGGTTATCTCTATCAAAACCCTAACTTCACCTCTTGGCTCTTTAGATCTGTAACAGATATGAGTATATTTGAGCTATTTTACTGTTTTTCTATGAAAACCTTTCTGATTTTCGAAGAGTCTCTTCATCTTCATAACTAGGGTTTCTGAAATTCTCTTCAAAATGATTTTCTCTAATTTTTAAGTGTTATTCTATGATTTTTATTGTGTTTAAACGATTTTCATTTAGGTTCTCCCTTAATCTAACTAATTATTTTTAAAACCCCCTAATTTTCTAGCTTTAGTTTTGGGTTCTGAGTTCATCTTTACTGTCTATTCGCTCAACATGTCTGTATGTTTGATTCTCTTGGGTTCCGCTTCAAATAATTTTTTACCCTAATATGTCCATTAGGGTTTCATATTTTTCGATTCCTTCTTTTTGTGTTTGGGTTTATTTGCTTATTCATGGGAGTCTATACTATTTCCCTTAATCGGTGCTACTCTTTGAATCTTTGAATCCCTAATTTCCTCTGTTAATACTCTTTACTGATTTCCAGATACCTTTTCCTGTTTTTACAACTTGTAAACTATTTTCTTACCTTATTATGTGATTGACTATATTATTAATTGGTTCCTACTGATTGTTTCCTTAATTAGACCTTGTGTATCTAGCCCTAATTGCTTACTCTGTACCTACTGTAATTTAATTATTTCCTTATTTGTTATGCTCCAGCTATACATGATTTCTTTCCTTACTCGTTACCTGTTCTTTACCGTCTGAACTGATTCCCTTAATTAAGGGAAGACTTGGACTGATTTTACTCTAATTGATTCCGAGTTCCATAATCACTGTACAATTTTGATTCTTACCTTATTTACCTAGCTTTCAAACTACTATATATATTGCTCTGTTCTACTCTCATTATACGGTCTCATACACACACGAACCCACATTATTTCACATCTCTCATACACTCAAAAGCTCTTCTACTTTCTTTGTTACTTGCTATTGTTGCTAAATTAGCCGGCTGCAAGACAAGGCTACTTATTACACTCTCATGTTCTTCACTTTGTGTTTACTCTCTTTAATGGTATGTTCTGATTTCAATTCAAGCTCCAAAACCAATGTATTTCTTCTACTGCTTCAGTTTATCATGTTACTAATCTGATTCTGTCTATTGTTTAGCTTTTCAACATGTGGTTAACTTGTTCTACTTAGTATACTAGTTATGTCCTAACCCTTCTTAGGATCAGCATGCTTATGCGCCTGTTTATTCCCTTTGTGGTCTGTCTAAATTTGACTCTACTCTATTTTTGAATGTTTGTCTATTTGTTACCTAGTTTCTGTTATGCACCTATTTGCAAAACAATATGTTACCCTTAGTAGTTTGATTCTATGTTTAACTTGGCCTAGTACCATTATGTTCCACTTAGAAATTTTTGAATCCCTGCCCTATTGTCTGCTATTCCTTAAAAATTTTGTGCTTCTGTCTGTTATGTGTTCACTGTACATGCCCTATGTGTCCCCAGTTCCCAACTTCCCTATGTGAAATTCTATTGTTGAGCAATGTTGAATCTGATTGTTGTATGGTTGATCTGTTGTTTGTTTGACTACACTATTCTTGTTCAGACTATTTTACTATTAAACAACTCCTATTTTTATAAGACTTCTTCATTCAACTGAGTCTATTTCAGACACTGGTTTCCTATTAAAACCTTTTCAAAACTATGTCAAGCACTCTCAGTCTACTCTTAGGTCCTTAAGTTATGCCCCTCCTGTGTATGACTGCTTTGGGATCGCTGTGAGATCCCTCTGAACTCTGATGCACTGGAGCTGGTTCTTCCACACTGCACTTACTCAGTTCTGGTTATGAAATCTGGGTGTGAGCGCTTCCCGGGATCCTTGAGGTCCTTAGGAAAATCTAACACACCCGGACATGAGAAAGGCTATGAATTTGGCATTTGAGGCTATGGAAAGTTCGGTAAATTTGGGCCTACTTCAGGCTCTCTATAGTTTAACTTCTTCTTTTCTATCTATTTATGTAATTCATTCAGCTGTTGGTTTGTAATAATTATTGTAAACATATATTGAGGTTGGCTAGTGAAATGGGGAGGGTAGTTACATATTCTATCATTGGGTAGAAATCATGCCTTAGGATTTTATATTTCCTATATCTGCATTAGAATCCATTCTTAGGACCAACATATTCATTCAAACCATGCCAAACATGCATTAGATATCATGTATTTAAGGCTTTCATGCTTACTACTTTAACGTACATCATGTCCTTAATGCATGCGTATGCTTACCACTTAGAAATCCTACTTTTAGGATAATTAACGCAAACTGTTGCTACATGTGCCTTCATAAATCATCTTAACAACTCTGTAATTCTCTGTGCATTTTTGAAATCATGCTTTATGAATTCTACAAATCTCGAAATCATATCTTAACCATTCTGCATTTTATATGTGCATATTAGATACCATGCTCTAAGATTTCGTTCGTATTTGCTTAACCACGCCTAGTTTAAACTACTGATTCATGAAAGGAGGAATAAAACAATCTCGCATATGATTATCCTGTTTTAGATAAAAACTGGTAACAACCCCTGCATTTTCGTAACACCTAGAACAACATGCTTTTAGGCAAAAACAATTTCTGAACTGTCTAAAGGTTAACATGATTAAAATCAGTAGGCAAATTGATTAGGGCCCTGCTTCTGAGTTTATGAAATAAATTTGTATCTTTCTGTGCGTTGATACTGACTTAGATATCCTGCTTAGGATCCTATCTAATAAAAATGCCTCTTGTTTGTGTTTGAGACGTCCTGATTATGTGCATTACTTGTGGAGGTAAATCTGGGCCTCATAACTGCTTTCCTGCATTTATCTGATTATTCCTATTTGTTCTTGCATGTCGCTTAGAATTTTATCCTTTTAAAACCTTAGGAGTCTGTTTAGAACTACCTATATCTAGAGGTCCTAAATTCTTCCAAGACCACAAGGAAAGGACGGGTAACAACAAGCTTAGAGTGCGTTACACAAACTCGCTTAATCACCGCTAAAGGGTGGGGTAAAGCGTAGATATGGATATGATGACCGGTGCGCTAATGCAACGTGTAGCCCCTCGCTGAGGAGTGATTACCAGACATTGCATTGATGTGATCCTATAGGATAAACAACCTAGGACTCCCCTATCCCCTACATATGTGTGCTTAGACCATAAGTCTTTCAAAACTTTATTACATATGTGTGCTTAGACTGCGAATCTTTTCAAAACCGTTACTTGTTTCCATGTGTATACTTTGACTGCCTATTTGCTACTTTCTTGAATTCACAAAGCTTGTTTGGCCGGGAACCACAATTGTGGACTTTGAGGGGTGCCTAACACCTTTCTCTTGGATTAATTTCAAGCCCTTACCCAATCTCTGGTTATTCAATTAGTGTTATTGTGACACTTAATAGGTGTCCTAACGCACCTTAATTTGTTAGGTGGCGACTCTTCAAATCCTTCACATCCCTTATCCCAAAAGGAAATGAGTTGTCCCAATAATGTCAAGAACCCCTCACCGATCCGAAAGGAGAGGAAAGAGGGGGACGCGACAGCATAGCGATGTTGCTGGGGAAGTCTATGCTTTTACCATTACAAATCATTTTTTTTGTGAATTCGTCTAAGTAGGCCTGGTTTTGTTAAATACCTACACCCTTTCCCTTTCCCCTTTATGTGCAATTAATTGTTTACTTTCCCAAGTATTTATTCTTTTAAATGAAACTGACATGTTTCTTTTTGTTTTCCTTTGTAACTGCTCTTCAATCATAACTTTTGTATTTATCGCTTTCATAATATGCAAATACATGACCACATGTTTATTTTTTATTGTTGCATAATCATGCTCAACATCATATTCCACTCATGCCTATACAAATCCTATAGCAACGCTTGATGATTGGTTGCGCTCTTCCATTTTATATCACCCCCTAAATTCGGAAAGGCTTATTTTAGGTAAAACTAGTCGATCAGCGGTGCAGTCGACTGTTCCGTACCTTTCCCCCTCAAGTTGTCCGTTTGAGGGTACCAGTATAGACCCTCATAGTAACCTTGCCCTGATTATAAATGTACATGTATCATGGTCAAACTTAGCCGGGTTAATATGCTGTCCTCATAATAACCTTTAGGAAAAGCCTTTTCCAAAAGTCCACTGGGGTTTCCATAATCCCAACGGACGCAACCACGATCTGTGCATTAATTCGGATAAATAAGGGCCAATATGCTAATCACTGATGTATAAGTAGTTGAATCGGGAGGGGAAATGGTCTAACCTTATCTATTTTGTAGAAAATGAGACACGAAATCCCCAGGTTTGGCATGGTCCAAAGAATACCACCATTGTTGCTGGATTGGTGGGAAGACCTTTCGCCAAGTGATAAACAAAATGTGAAGTGGGTCCTCGGAAACTTACCCTCTTTACTGGATATCCAACCGAACAATATGTTGATCGAAGAAGCCATTATGTTCTGGGACAGAGAGAGGTCTGTGTTCCGTTTTGGTAACATAGAAATGACCCCCCTCTTGGAAGATATAGGAGGCTTCGCGGGATTACCTTGGGATAATCCAGGTTTTTTGGTGCTGGAAAATCATACCGCTAGGTGGTTCTTGAAAATGATGGGTTTGAAAAAGAACGATGATTTAGAGTGCCTGACAGAGTCCTACATACCTTTTGACTATCTCTATGAATGATACAGCCAGAGCAAATCCTATCGTATCTTCCACGATGAATTCTCTATTACTTCCTTGGGTCATATTCACCGCAGGGTTTTTGTGTTCGTTGTTTTCTTCCTGGGTATGATCGTATTTCCAAGCAAAGGAGAAAGGATTCACACTAGACTGGATATGGTAGCCAAAACCATAATGTAGGGGATCGAGGGGAAAATATATACCATTATCCCTATGATCACAACAGACATATACCGAGCCTTGGACCGCTTACAGAAGGGGTTCAAACACTTTAAGGGTTGTAATCTGCTACTACAGGTTTGGTTATTGGAGAATCTCCAAAGGGGTCAATATCGTCAAGAGTTTCCACGAAGGGCGTGGAATGATCATATAGCCTTCCATCACCCTAAGAGAATGACCTACATCCTAGACAGGTTTGCTCAACCAGAAAATGCTACAGAATGGGCGCAGTGTTTTGACAATTTGACCGAGGACCAGGTTCAATGGATGTTCGAATGGTTCCCTACCAGTGAGTTCATCATCAAATCGAGGGACGCTCCGCACCTGGTGTTGATCGGTTTAAGGGGCATATACCCTTATGTTCCCATCAGGGTTATGAGATAGGCAGGCAGGAAACAAGTCATACCGCAAGTTTCTAAAATGAGTCATTACAGGGCAAATTTTCAGGACGACGACATCCGTACAAATGTGAAGCTTAGCATATGTGGCATCTAAAGGTTATTATAGAAAAGGAAACCATTGATCCAGACAGGTACCACGCAGGGCATGTATACTTTTACCTATCATGGTTGGAAGACAGCATAGTAGGGATAGTTGATCCGGGAATCAGTGGGGGGAACAGGGTCATATACGAAGCTGCTGAGGCCCAAGTGAAATACAATAAACTGCGCAATAGGGTTCGTGAGTCCGAGGCCGAGCATCTGGAGCAACACAAGACTGATATGGAATTGATCAATGAGTGGAAGGAAAAGGGCTATCAAATCTAATGAAAGGTTGGAATATTTGGAGCAGGGTCTGATGGAGCTAGAGGCGAAGACGAGGAAAAGAGTTGCCGACTGCTTGAATGCTGAGGGACGCGAAGGAGGCATCTAACAAGAGTATACCTGTTGTTGGACATGCACGACCTGGGGAACCTAATCGATAGAGCCAAGAAGATCAAGCCTGGGGAAGGTCATTCTGGGACCAAGTAGATTAGATTTACCTGCTTTTTCAAATGTAATAAGGCCAAGTGCCATTAGTGACTTATCTTATTTAGTGTCGTTTTAGATTTATCTACTTTTACATTAATGAAATGAGGCAATTATTGGCATCTAAGTTCTCCAAATCAACTTGTCACAAGGCCTACCTCGGGCATAACGAGGCTCCCAAATTAGGACACGCTTTTATATTCCTGCAATGTGTGTTTAAATACTGCAATATTTTCTCACGACTTGGCTATCTTTTGTTTTTGCTTTCTTTCGTTTTGATTATTCCCCTCCCCAAAAGTTGGTTCGTGAATTCTAGCATCATCATCATATCACACAAGATCCAGGGGCCCTCCACCTTCTCCTCCTCCTAGTCCACCTAAAGGCAAAGGAAAAGGCAAAATGGAAGATTTGAGCAATATCAGAAAGGAAAACACAATGACAACTGAACAAACAGAAGCTCCTGATAACCAAGGTACTCAGGTTTAGAATGATGCTAAGTCACAACTTGAGCAAAGGTTGTTGAAACTCCAAGGGGATCTTGAACATGTGCGAAACTTGGTGAATCTGTCCTTCTCACTTAGTGTTCCAGATGTCAATCATCCGAACACCCAAAATCCCATACCTCCTCAGAATACTCCAAACAAATAGAACCATGACCGATCTGAAAGGAGATGAAAGAGGGGGGCGCGACAGCAGGGCGATTCTGCTGGGGACTTCGTAGAACTCCACTGAAAAATAAAACTATTCCACCACAATGCAACGCTTGCCACACTCCGAGAAACACCCCACTGATCATTCCTGAACCAAAAACTCCACAATTGGCCACCTCTATGCTCAGGCTCCAGGCCATCATAACAACCCCATATACGTGGAAACTCTACCTCACTCCACCCAACCCATTTCTTACACACCTGAATCCAGTGAGAAGGATATCATCATTAAGAACTTGGTCGAAGAACTCAAGAGACTGACTAGCCGAGTCTAGGGCGTCGAAGGAAGTAAAAGAGTTGAGGGATTGAACTATGAAGATCTCTGCATACAGTCTGATGTTGAACTACTAGAGGGTTACAAACCTCCTAAGTTCGAGATGTTCGACGGTACAGGTGATCCCAGGGTCCATCTGAGAAACTATTGTGATTAATTGGTTGGAGTAGGAAGAGATGAGAAGATTCGCATGAAATTTTTCATGAGTAGCCTCACCGGAGATGCTTTATCTTGGTACATCAGCCAAGACCCTAAGAAGTTGTCCAACTGGGTAGGAATGGCCTCAGATTTCATGGATTGGGGAATGATCTAGATGTATTTTATATCAAGAACCTCAAGAAGAAGCCCACCGAAACTTTTCGCGAGTATGCCACTCGCTGGAGATCTAAAGTAGCCAAGGTCATGCCTGCCCTAGATGAAGAACAAATGAACAAATTCTTCATCCGGGCACAGGACCCGCAATATTATGAGAGGCTGATGGTAGTTGAAAATCACAAATTCTCTGACATCATCAAGCTAGGTGAGAGAATTGAAGAAGGGATTAAGAGCGGAATGGTTACTAATTTTGAAGCACTACAGGCCACCAATAAAGCCTTGCAGTCTGGTGGTATATCCAAGAAGAAATATACAGGGACGGTAATGGTTGCACAGGGACCCATATCCCCATTGGTATACCGAACTTCCCCACTCACATACCAAGCACCCCCACTTACATATTACCCAGCACCTCCGCCAACGTATCAACCGTCACCCCCACCTGCTTATCAACCCACATCTTCCAGTTACTCCTAACCAGCCACTGTTTATCATACATACAACTCTCAACCCTATCACTTCCAGTCACCCCCTACCACCAAAATTTTCCAAGACCTCGACCCAATTTTGACCACATGCCGCCCAAGCAATATACTGCCATTGTTGAACCTATTGACCAGTTGTACGAACGATTAAAACCTGCTGGTTATCTTACTCTTATCCCTGTTGTAAACCCTGAAAATCCATCCCAATGGGTCAATCCAAATAAAACCTGTGCATACCATTCCGGCATGAAGGGGCATACAATTGATGAATGTCGTTCACTGAAGGATCAAATCCAGTCTTTGGTTGATAATAAGGTCATCCAAGCAAAGGAAGCTACTCCCAATGTCTGCAACAATCCACTCCCAGACCATAGGGGTGGAGGCATCAACATGATAGAGATAGAGAAAGAATGGGACCCAGAGGGGTCGATCAGATTGATCAAATAAGGTAATGACCCAAAGAAGCCAGCGGTCACACTTAATCCCATCATAGTCCAGATTCAGCCATCAAAAGATGTTGAGGTAGCTGCGTCATTCCCATTCAAGTTTGTAGTGGCACCACCTGCGGATGTACCTGTGCCGTTTGAGGTTGAGGTAATGCCACCTGCGGATGTACCTGTCCCATTTGAATTGAAGATAGCCGCACCAATTACAGTGACAGTGTCAATCCCGCCGCTTTTCAACACTAATGTCGTACCTTGGGACTATGAGGCTGAAGCAAGAAGGAAAGGTAAGGTCAAGATGGAAGAATCTGGTGCCGCAAAGGGGATGACAAAAACCGACAGAGTCTATACACCTGAAACACTTGGCAGAGTCTAGAAAACATGCTTCCAACAGGCCACCCATCGTTGAAACAGGTCCAGATGATCTTTGGAGAAAGGTGCAAGCCAAAGAATGTTCAGTCATAGATCAGCTGAATAAGACTCCAGCCCAAATATCCATCCTGTCATTGCTACAGAACTCGGAAGCACACGGGAATGCTTTAATGAGAGTGTTGAACGAATCATATGTGCCTAATAACATCACTAGTGGAAAAATGGCCAACATGGTAGGACAGGTGCTGGAAAGTCACAAGATCACTTTCCACGAGGACGAGCTGCCACCTGAAGGGCTAAGTCACAACAACGCACTGCACATCACTGTGCAATGTGAAGATTAATTATTACCAGGTTCTAATCGACGGGGGATCCAGTCTCAACATTTGCCCATTGACAACACTCAAAAGATTGGGCAAAGTGTTGTACAAAATAAGAGAATGGTCCATGAATGTGAAGGCTTTCGACGGTTCTCAGAGGGCCACCATTGGAGAAATCAGTCTTTGTCTATAGAAGGGGCCTACATGGTTCGAGGTTGAATTTCAGGTGATAGATGTATCTGCATCATATAACCTGTTGTTAGGACGACCATGGATACATGCAGCTTGGGCTGTGGCATCAACATTGCATTAGGAGGTGAAATTTGAATGGAACCACTAGGAAGTAATCATCCACGGAGATGGAAGCAACCATATCTATAGTCGCCAGACCATCCCGGTGGTTGAAGGTAGAAGAAGGCTGGGTGGAGAAACCTATCACCACATCGAGCGGGTCAACGCAATAGACAAGGACAAGTGGTGGGATAGTAAGATTGAAAGCATATTGAACTGGAGCAGGTACGATCCTGGAAAAGGGCTCGGTAAGAATCTTCAGGGGATTTCCAAACTGATACAGCTGAAGCACCATGGCACCACTTTTGGGCTGGAATACAAATACACTTGGAAAGAGTACAAAAACTGGTCGCCGCCATGGCGCGGTCCCTACTATCCATTGGAACAGCCTATACCACATTTGGAGCAAACCTTCCAGCAAGCTGACATCATATGGGGTTCAGAAGAAGAAGAAACTCTTGCAACTTTGAAGAACCTATTCCTGGAAGATGAAGACATGGACTGTTGTGTTATTGTTGAGGAGGAGGAAGAGGAAGGCCCTACCATCCAAGCTGTGAGCAAGGGATCATTCCTCAAGAATTGGACTGTCAGACCATCTATGGCCCAACGAGTCCCGAGGTAGCAAGGCTGAACAAGCGTTATTTACTTCATTTTTGCTAATGGTTTCCTTTTCGCATTTTTTTTCCAATAAAATCCCTGATGTTCCAAAATGTTTGTTTAAATTATCAAAATCGCTTTTACATTTCAAAGAATCAGTATTATTTATTATCGTTTTCTCTCATTACTTTTATCTATACTGCATTACTATTTCCTGTCTTGATGAACCGATGATTGTGACATGCAATGAGACAACGCAACAAAAAGACAGCGATTCAGGGGGAAGGCAGGAAGATGGGTTTTCCAGGTTAGAAGCTATGATGCAACAAGTAATTGGGTCAGTCGAAAAAATCAGTGGGAGAGTAGATGTTCATGATGAAGCTCTTAAAAATATTGAAGTACAGTTGGGGCAGATATCGATGGTAGTGAAAAATCAACCTCCTGGGACATTACCTGCATTTACTCAGATAAATCCTATTGACCAGGTTCCAAGGCAGCTGATGGCAGTGACTCTTCGCAGTGGCAGAGAATTGTACCCGATGAAATTGTCAGAGAAGTTGAGGATTTTGAGAACAGACCTAAGTCCAACCTGGACAAAACTGAGGTAGTCAACCTGGGAGATTCAGAGACTGTCAAAGAAACTCGCATCAGCATCCATTTGTCGCCATCAGAGAAGAGGAATACACACAATTCTTGAAAGAGTATGAAGACATATTTGCATGGTCGTACGACGACATGACTGGTCTAAGTACATTCATGGTGGCTCACAAGCTGCCAACCAATCCAATGTGCCCACCGGTAAAGCAGAAGCTCAGGAAGTTCAAGCCTGATATGAGCCTGAAAATCAAGGAGGAAGTTACCAAGAAAATCAACGCCAAGGTCCTCCGGGTAGTTGAATATCCAACATGGTTAGCCAACATCATGCCAGTACCCAAGAAAGATAAAAAAGTTAGGGTTTGTGTCGACTACCGAGATCTCGACCGGGCCAATCAGAAGGATGATTTCCCCCTTCCAAATATACACATCCTGATTGAAAATTTTGCAAAGCATGAACTTCAGTCGTTCCTGGATTGTTTCTCCGGATACCATCAGATTTGGATGGACGAGGAAGATGTTGAGAAAACAGATTTCATCACGCCGTGGGGAGTGTACTGTTATAAGATGATGCCATTCATCTTAAAGGTCACTTATATGAGGGCTATGACCACTATGTTCCATGACATGATACATAAAGAGATCGAGATATATGTGGAAGACGTCATTATCAAGTCCAAGAAAGCCACCAACCATATAGCAGGTCTAAGGAAGTTCTTCAACAGGTTGCCAAAATACAACATGAAATTAAACCCCGCGAAGTGTGCATTCGGGGTTCCTACTAGAAAATTGCTTGGGTTCATCGTCAGGCGCCGAGGAATAGAACTGGATCCGTCAGAAGTCAAATCCATCCAAGATTTACCACCGCCAAAGAATAAGAAATATGTGATGAGTTTCCTGGGGCACCTTAACTACGTCAGCCGGTTCATAGCCCAATCCACAGTCATATGTGAACCGATCTTCAAGATGTTAAAGAAGGAGGCTGCAACCAAATGGACCTAGGATTGTCAAAAAGCATTCGACAAAATCAAGGAATACTTGTCAACGCCACCAGTTTTGGTCCCGCCAGAGCCAGGTAGACCCTTGCTATTCTACCTTGCGGTAATGAAGCTTTCGGCTGCGTTCTGGGGCAGCATAACGAGATAGGAAGAAAGGATTAGGCTATCTATTATCTGAGTAAGAAGTTCACACCATACGAGGCATAATATTCTCTACTGGAGCGTACCTGTTGTCCTTTAACCTGGGTAGCCCAGAAGCTGAGGCACTACTTTTGTGCCTACACAAAAGATCTCATATCAAGGATGGATCCCTTGAAGTACATCTTTCAGAAGCCCATGCCCACTGGCAAGCTGGCTAAGTGGAAAATCCTGCTAAGTGAATTCGACATCGTGTATGTGACATAGAAAGTGGTCAAGGGACAAACATTGGCAGAACGTCTTGCCGAGAACCCTGTGGGAGGAGAATACGAACCTCTGAAAACATATTTTCCCGATGAAGAAGTATTATTCATAGGAGAAGACATTGCTGAATCCTATGACGGTTGGAGAATGTTCTTCGACAGAGCAGCCAATTTCAAAGCAGTCGGTATTGGAGCAGTCTTGGAGTCGAAAACTGGCCAACATTATCAAGTATCTTCTAAACTCAGATTCCCCTGCACCAACAATATGGCAGAGTATGAAGCCTGCATCCTAGGCTCAATATGGCCATTGACATGAATATTCAAGAGCTGCGAGTAATTGGTGATTCAGGCATGCTAATACACCAAGTACAAGGAGAATGGGCCACCAAGAATTCCAAGATATTGATGTATCTGCACCATGTGCATGAATTGAGAAAGATGATAGAAAGACACAAAACAGTGGCACGAAAAGCTATCATTTGCCTTACTAGGATACCGCACCACAGTCCGCACATCAACCAGGGAAACTCCTTACTTACTGGTTTATGGTACGGAAGCTATTATTCCTGCCGAAGTGGAAATTCCTTCCTTGAGAATCATACAAGAAGCTAAGATCAGGGATGCAGAATGGATAAGAAGTCATTATGAGCAGCTAGCCCTCATAGACGGGAAAAGGATGAATGCAATATGTCACGAACAACTTTATTAGAGTAGAATGACCAGAGCCTTCAAGAAAAGAGTCAAGACAAGTCAGTTTACACCGAGGCAGTCGGTGTTAAAGAAGATCTTTCTGCATCAAGATGACGCCAAAGGGAAATTCTCTCCCAACTGGTGAGGTCCGTATATGGTTCATCGAGTATTGATAGGAGGAGCTCTCATACTTGCAGAAATGGATAGAGAAGTCTGGCCAAAACAAATCAATTTCGATGCAGTCAAGCGTTACTATGTGTAATTCTTTATGCTCTTCTTAAATGATGTAAATTGAACTATTCCTGACCTGATTCTCGTTTAAGAGAGGATACGTAGGCAGCCCTATGGGTTCGGTCACAATTCAATAAAAATCTCATTCCCCCTCCCCTCAATTAGAAACTGGGGCAGAATTTTAGAAGGACCCTCAAAATTCTGAAGCAAGTTCAGCCCAGCCGACCGCAGCATGCGCAACAGTCAGAGACGTCAACCCATCTAACTGGGGCAGAACTTTGAGGAGGACCCTCAAAATTCGGTAACATGAGAGCTTGCAATGTTTTGAGTCGTTTCACGGTCTTCGATTCATCTAAATTTGTTAAAATATATAATTCATACTATGTCTTTGCAAAATCATGTATGCTTGCTTTCAAAAATAGCTCTGTTTAGCAAATGCTACCCCGATAACTTGAACAGGATAATCAGACCAAGCAGAACGAGTCAAGCAAAGTCAGCGGGGATACGAACCGACCTTCCTCATCTATAGAACTCACGATTTTTATTTAGATGCAGGAACAAAGAATAAACACGCTTCAAAGTCATAATTCTCAAAAAAGTTGCAATTGCCGAAATTTTCTATCAGCACAAAGAACAAACATGCTCTGTAGTCACAATTCTCACAACAATCGCAGTATCGAAATCTGCTACTAGCTAATAAATTCTACTATCATTTGCTATTTATTCTTCTGCATAAGGCTAAGCTCTGCCTTCATCTTGCATGGGACTAAGCTTTATCCCGCATTTTGCATGAGGCTAAGCTCTGCCTCCATCAGCATAAGGCTAATCGCTGCCTTCCTATCTGCATGAGGTTAAGCTCTACCTCCACCCGACATAAAACTAATATCTGCATTCCCATGCATGAGGCTAAGCTCTATCTCCATCAGCATAAGGCTAATCGATGCCTTCCTATCTGCATGAGTTTAATCTCTACCTCCACCCGGCATAAGGCTAATATCTGCCTTCCCCTGCATGAGACTAAGCTCTGCCTCCATCTGCATAAGGCTAATCGCGGCCTTCCTATCTTCATGAGGTTAAGCTCTACCTCCACCCAGCATAAGGCTAATACCTACCTTCCCGTGCATAAGGGTAAGCTCTGCCTCCATTTGCATATGGCTAATCTCTGCCTTCATCTGCATAAGGCTAATCATTGCCTTCCCTCCGTGTAAGACTAAGCTTTGTCTTCATTTTGCATGAGGTTAAGCTCTACCTCTATTTTACAGAAGGCTAGTCTCTGCCTTCACCTGCATAAGGCTAATCTCTACCTTCATTTGCATGAGACTAAGCTCTATCTCCCTACTTGCATGAGGCTAAGCTCTGCCTCCAATTTACTTCTTCACCGAGGCTAAGCGCTGTCTCTCAAGCATTACTTACTTCGCTCCTCTTTCGGGCTAAGCTCTGCCCTCCATTTCGCAAGACTAATCCTTGTCTTGCCAACATCAAATTATTGCATCTCATGGACTGAAATATCGCCAACTTGTCCAAAGGCATCATAGTCTAACGACATCATCTTCATAGCCGAAAGACACCATGTCATGGCTGAAGATCTCTCTCAATCTTGCATACCATTATGCAAAGGCTTCATAGTCCGGAGGCACCATCTTCATTGCCCGAGAACATCATTTCATGGCTTGCGAATCTCTCATCAAACAATTCATGGTCCAGGACATCATGGTCTAAGGACGTCATCTCTAACCGTCCGAAGACAGCTTTCATAGTCCAACGGGAACCTGCATCATGTTTAAATTTATGCACAATATACGCTTGTATTATTCTTATTTGCCGGTAACCCGGCGAGCAACGGCTATCCCAGCAGGAGCGATCCCACTCTAGTTCCTCAACTGTATCAAACCTAACCTCTCCCGTAAACCGTTCATTCGCCCATCCCTAGATATTGCGTCCGTTCTTGTAATGATTTCAACGGTGAATCTGGAACTACATACGGCCCGATTCCTGTAAAACCAGGGATATGTAGGCAGCTCAGAAGCCAGAGTACGGCCTAAATCTCCCAAACTATTTCGCTCGGTCCAAATTGGCCATCATATCTTTACCCGACAACTCTTTCTTCCTTTCTGTGTAAAGAGGGGCAGCTGTTGATACCCATTTTTTCCCAAAATATTCTTAATTGCATATATACCTTCAAATCATGCATTACTAGCAATTGGTATTTTGGCATAATTTTTCTATGTTTTATTAATTTGTCCAGTATTTTATTTCCAATAAATAATTATAAAATTGCATCGCAAATGATTTCAAAAACATTTCTTGATTTAAGTATTCCGCAATTAGCCAAATTGGCATCTTTTGGCTATAATTGCAATGACTTTGCAATTATAGCCCAAACATATAATTTTGTACTATTTTTTACCAAAAATTAGTCCTTTGTATTTTAAAATACTAAATAATCATTTTTAATTATTTTCTATACATGAAATTCATTTTTTATAATTACTAAATATTTTATAAATTATTTTAACTAATTCGAATTAGGTATTTAAGAAATAGCCCCATTCCATTTCAATTATAACCTATTTAAACCAACCCAAATTCCTTAACTAAACCAGCCCAAACACCTAATTAGACCAGCCCAAATACCTAGGCCAATCCCTAAATCCTACCCGACCCAATGCTGATTAAATCTTGGCGGTTGATCAATTTTGATCAACGGCCCGGATTCGTTCTTTCCTAAATTAACCTGATGACCCCCACCCCACCCCAAACCTCTTATTCACTCCTCACTCACTCGTCGTCACCCCTCTCCTTCTCTCTCAAAATTCCCTCTACCTAACCATAACCCCCCTCCGTCGGTTGCTTGCTCGCCGTTAATAATGGTGGCTCACCACCACTCCTATCCCTAATGGCTCTCCTATGGCCGGGATTCTTGTTGTCTTGAGGTCTTCAAGGGGACCAGGGGCCGTTCACTCACCCCTGGGCCTGTTCTCACCATTCTCAAGCCACCATGGCTCGATTGAGTAAGATCGTCCTATTTTATTGCTAAATCTATGGCTTCTAAGCCAGAAACTCTCCATCTTTAGGTTATCTCTCTCAAAACCCTAACTTCACCTCTTGGCTCTTTAGATCTGTAACAGATCTAAGTATATTCGAGCTATTTTACTGTTTTTCTATGAAAACCTTTCTGATTTTCGAAGCGTCTCTTCATCTTCATAACTAGAGTTTCTGAACTTCTCTTCAAAACGGTTTTCTCTTATTTTTAAGTGTTATTCTATGATTTTTATTGTGATTAAAATATTTTCATTTAGGTTCTCCCTTAACCTAACAAATTATGTTAAAAACCCTAATTTTCTAGCTTTAGTTTTGGGTTCTGAGTTCATCTTTACTGTCTATTCGCTCAATTTCTCAGTATGTTTGATTCTCTTGGGTTCCGATTCGATTAACTTTTTACCCTAATATGTGCATTAGGGTTTTATATTTTCCGATTCCTTCTGTTTGTGTTTGGTTTATTTGTTTATTCATGGGAGTCTACACTATTTCCTTAGTCAGTGCTACTCTTTGATTCTTTGAATCCCTGATTTCCTATGTTAATACTCTTTACTGATTTCCGGTTACCTTTTCCTGTTTTTACAACCTGTAAACTATTTGTTACCTTATTATGTGATTGACTATATTATTAATTGGTTCCTGCTGATTGTTTCCTTAATTAGACCTTATCTATCTAGCCCTAATTGCTTACTCTGTGCCTACTGTGTTTGAATTATTTCCTTATTTGTTATGCTCCAGCTATACATGTTTTATTTCCTTACTCGTTACCTGTTTATTACCGTTTGAACTAATTCCCTTAATTAAGGGAAGACTTGGACTGATTTTACTCTAATTGATTCCGAGTTCCATAATCACTGTACAATTTTGATTCTTACCTTATTTACCTAGATTTCAAACTAATATATATATTGCTCTCTTCTACTCTCATTATACAGTCTCATACACACACGAACCCACATTAGTTCACATCTCTCATACACTCAACAACTCTTCTGCTTTCTTTGTTACTAGCTATTGTTACTAAATTAGCTGGCTGCATGCCAAGGCTAATTATACACTCTCCTGCTCTTCACTTTGTGTTTACTCTCTTTACTGGTATGTTCTGATTTCAATTCAAGTTCCAAAACCAATGTGTTTCTTCTACTGCTTCAGTTTATCATGTTACTAATCTATTTATGTCTATTGTTTAGCTTTTAACATGTGGTTAACTTGTTCTACTTAGTATACTAGTTATGTCCTAATCCCTCTTAGGATCAACGTGCTTATGAGCCTATTTATTCCCTTTGTAGTCTGTCCAAATTTGACTCTACTCTGTTTTTGAATGTTTGTTTATTTGTTACCTAGTTTATGGTATGCACCTGTTTGCAAAACATCTGTTACCCTTAGTTGTTTGATTCTATGTTTAACTTTGCCTAGTACCATTATGTTCCCTATTGTCTGATATTCCTTAAAAATTTTGTGCTTCTACCTGTTATGTGTTCACTGTACATGCCCTATGTATCCACAGTTCCCAACTTCCCTGTGTGAAAGCATGTTGTTGAGCAATGTTGAATCTGATTACTGTATGGTTGATCTGCTGTTTGTTTGACTACACTGTTCTTGTTCAAACTATTTTACTATTAAACAACTCCTATTTTTATAAGACTTCCTCATTTAATTGAGTCTTTTTCAAACACTGCTTTCCTATTAAAACATTTTCAAAACTATGTCAAGCACTCTCACTCTACTCTTATGTCCTTAAGTTCTGCCCCTCACGTGTGTGACTGCTTTGGGATCCCTATGAGATCCCTCTGAACTCTGATGCACTGGAGTTGGCTCTTCCACATTGCACTTACTCAGTTCTGGTTATGAAATCTTGGTGTGAGCACTGCCCGGGATCCTTGAGGTCCTTAGGGAACTCTGACACACCCAGAAATGAGAAAGGCTATGACTTCGGCATTTGAGGCTATGGAAAGTTCGGTACATTTGGGCCTACTTCAGGCTTCCTATAGTTTAACTTCTTCTTTTCTATCTATTATGTAATTCATTCGTGAAAGGAGGAATAAAACAATCTTGCATATGATTATCCTGTTTTAGATAATACTGGTAACAATCCCTGCATTTCCGTAACACCTAGAACAACATGCTTTTAGGCAAAAACAACTTCTGAACTGTCTAAAGGTTAACAGTCTTAAAATCTGTATTCAAACTGATTCGGGCCCTGCTTCTGAGTTTATGAAATAAATCTGCATATTTTTGTGCATTGATACTCACTTAGACATCCTGCTTAGGATCCTATCTAATAAAACTGCCTCTTGTTTGTGTTTGAGACGTGCTGATTATGTGCATTACTTGTGGAGGTAAATATGTGCCTCATAACTGCTTTCCTACATTTATCTGATTAGTCCTATTTGTTCTTGCATGTCGCTTAGAATTTTATCCTTTTAAACCCTTAGGGGTCTGTCTAGAACTACCTATATCTAGAGGTCCTAAACTCCTCCAGGACCACAAGGAAGGGACGGGTAAAAACACTCTTAGAGTGCGTTAAACAAACTCGCTTAATAACCGCTAAGGGGTGGGGTAAAGGGTAGATATGGATATGATGACCGATGTGCTAATGCCACATGTAGCCCCTCACTGAGGAGTGATTACTGGGCATTGCATTGATGTGATCCTATAAGATAAACAATTTAGGACTCCCATATCCCCTAGTAAATTAGTGAAGGTGAGAGGTCAAGCAAATCGATGAAAATGAATTTTGTCGAAGTTTAGCAGTTTGAGATAAAATACGGTCTGAACTATAAATATCCAATATTTAGGGACTAGTGTCATACAAGGTATCACATGACCATAATAATAAGGTTCATGAAGCGTGTTAAAAGTGAGTAGTATTCTAATTAATTTTGGAAAAATCTTAAGTACGTAGGTAATTGGTTAATTATCGGTTAGTGGAAGATTAACAAATTAATCAGGAGATTAGTGAATAATTAACTAGAATTGTGGATAAGCTTAAATACCAAAACGTGGAAGCAAGGTGGATCAATTAAATGAGTCATTATTCACAAAGAAAGGTGGCAAGCTAAAGTGTCACATACTAAACATTAAATCCTTCTACGTGTAAAGACTTAAAGAAATGGGCATTTTGGCTTCTTTGGACATTAGATATTCAAGTAGTATTCTGATAATGATTTCTTATTGAAAAGGTTACAAAACAAAGAATAATTCATAACATCTACAAGAATTCTAACGTTAGCAACTAAAATTCCAACGAGATTTTTTAGCACCTTAGCAACGTGAGATTTTGTGATTCTAAGGGAGTACGGTGAAACCTTTTCCAAGAATATCATACGGATTTTTCCTTACTCCAGTCATGTTAAGGCTAAGCTCTTCCTTCATTTTGCATTATCTCCTAATTACACAAGTTTGATAACGAGGTATAAAGAAAAAATTCATGTCCCGAAATTTGCGTATATTTTTCCTAGTCTTGCAAGTATAATATTCAATTGAGTATTTTCTCCTTCCAGTCAAGAGAGCAGAGAGTCTACATATACAGTATTATAGTATTTTCATTACCATCGAGCTATAATCGATGGACAGGCCCCTATTGCGCAACCTCAAATCAGATGGTAAGATATATACCGAGCCTACTGTGGCCGAGCGCCTATAAGCGAGCCCAGTTGGCCGAAATACAGAGCCTAGTATGGCCGAGCTCCTATGAGAGAGCCTACTACGGAAGAGCAATTATATATATATATATATATATATATATATATATATATATATATATATATATATATATATATATATATATATATATATANGGACGGACATCTATTTTACTTACTATATTGAGAGAGTTGGTCAGTATCAGCAGGTAAGCATATCTTCAGATTATCTTTGACTTCCAATTGCTTTCAGTTATTATATTATCAGTTCAGTTTCATCTTTCAGTACATTGACTTACATACTCGGTACATTATTTTGTAGTGATGTCCCTTTTCTAGGGGTGCTGCATTTCATGCGTTCAGATTCAGATAAACAGACGGATAGACCTCCTCATTAGGTGTTTCCCAAGTTCAGCTTGATCGGTAAGCTCCATGCCCTTCAGAGTTGCCGGGTCTAGAGCTTTATGTACAAATTTTACATATATGTATATACGTTATGAGTAGGTCGGGGCCCTAGTTCGAACACAGTTTACCCATCAGTAGAGGCTTGTAGACATATCCTGTCAATTAGTGCGGTATGTTGGGCTTGTAGGCATTGTATGTATATTTTGTTGGTTTGTCAGTTGTAGTAGTTATGACGACCTTGTCGGCCTAGCATTATATTGATATTTGGTCAGCCTTCACAATTATCTTGAAATGTGTCCCATGGACAAAGTATGACATTACATGTTCAGAATCCCTTAGTCGCGAGTTGGTTTTCAAGGATAGGTGAGGCACCGAGTGCCGGTCTCGCCCCCAGGTTCGGGGCGTGACAGAAGTGGTATCAGAGAAGTTATGTCCCAGGGAGTCTACAAGTCGTGTCTAGTAGAGTCTTGTTTATGGGTGTGTCGTGCACCACACTTATAAGCAGGAGGCTACAGGGCATTTTGGATTGTCACCTTCTGTCACGCCCCGAACCTGGGGGGCGACACCGGCACCCGGTGCCTCACCTATCCTTGCAACCAACTTGTGACTAAGGGACTCTGAACATGTAATGTCATACTTTGGCCATGGGCCACATTGCAAGATAATTGCGAATGATAACTAAATATCAATATAATGCTGAGCCGACAAGGCCGTCATAACTACTACAGCTGACAAACCAACAAAATATACATACAAGGCCGACAAGCCCAAAATTCTGCACTAACTGACATGATATGTCTACAAGCCTCTATTGATGGGTATACTGTGATCGGAACAGGACCCCCTCCTACTCATAACATATATACATATATATACAGATGTACATAAATCTCTAGATCCGGCAACTCCGAATGGCATGGAGGTTACCGATCAAGCTGAACTCGGGCAACACTTAATGAGGAGGTCGACCCATCTGTCTATCTGAACCTGCACGCATGAAATGCAGTGCCCCCAGAAAAGGGACGTCAATACAAAAAAATGTACCGAGTATGTAAGGCAATATACTGAAAGCTGAAACTGAACTGATAATATAATAATTGAAAGCAAATGGATGTCAAAGATAATCTGAAGATATGCTTACCTGCTGATACTGACCCAACTCTCTCAATATCATAAGCAAAATAGTTATCCGGCATTATAAGGCTTGGTATATATATAAATGCTCTGTCGTAGTAGGCTCGCTCATAGGCGCTCGGCCATACTAGGCTCTGTATCTCGGCCAACTGCGATCGCTCATAGGCGCTCGGCCATACTAGGCTCTGTATCTCGGCCAACTGCGATCGCTCATAGGCGCTCGGCCATAGTAGGCTCGGTATATATCTTACCATCTGATCAGAGGTTGCCCAGTAGGGGCCTGCCCATCGATTATAGCTCGATGGTAATGAAAATACTGTAATATTGTATATATAGACTCTCTGCTCTCTTGACTAGAAAGAGGAAATACTCAATTGAATATTGTACTTACAAGACTAGGAAAAATATACGTAAATTTCGGGACATGAATTTTTTTTTATACCTTGTTATCAAACTTGTGTAATTACGAGATCATGCCAAATGAAGGAAGAGCTTCGCCTTAACATACATGGAGTAGGGGAAAATCCGTATGATATTTAAGCTTATCCACAATTCTAGTGAATAATGACTCATTTAATTGATCTACCTTGCTTCCACGTTTTGGCATTTAAGCTTATCCACAATTCTAGTTAATTATCCATTAATCTCCTGATTAACTTGTTAATCTCCTGATTAACTTGTTAATCTCCTACTAACCAATAATTAACCAATTACCCACATACTTAGCATTCATCCAAAATTACTTAAAATACTACTCACTTTTAACACACTTCACGCACCTTATTATTATGTTCGTGTGATAGCTTGTATGACACTAGTTCATAAATACCGGTATTTATAGTCCGAACCGTATTTTATCTCAAACTGCTAAACTTCGACAAAATTGATTTTCATCGATTTTCTTACCCTCTCACCTTCACGAATTTACTTGTCACTTGCTTGAAATAACATCATGCTTATAATCTCAAAATAATCTCATTCTCAAGCTTACGTCGATTAAATTTCGACGAAACTTTAACGTACGAAAATGCGGGATGTGACATCTTATTTTCCGAGCGTCCATCAATTTATTTATGGCGTAATTCCAGGTATGAAAACATGGGGTGTACTCTTCTTACTATAGATCGTGTGGTAGAGCTCAACTGCCGGAAGATATCCCAAAATCTCCAAACTCTCCGCTCGGCGACTCAAGGCGTCGGTCACTACATTGGCCTTCCCCGGGTGGTACAATATAGTGATATCATAGTCCTTAAGTAGCTCCAACCACCTCCACTGACGCAAATTAAGGTCCTTCTGCCTGAATAAGTGCTGCAGACTCTGGTGATCAACGTAGATCTCACAAGGAACACTGTACAAATAATGATGCCAGATATTCAGGGTGTGAACAATAGCTGCAAAGTCGAGATCATGGACAGGATAATTATTCTAATGCACCTTCAACTGTCTAGATGTGTAGGCAATCACCCTACTGTCCTGCATCAATACCTCTCTAAGGCCAATCCTCGAGGCATCACAATAGACAGTGTAGGACCCCGAACCTGTAGGCAATACTAATATTGGGGTTGTAGTCAAAGCCGTCTTGAGCTTCTGAAATCTCTCCTCACACTCCTCAGTCAACCTCAACGGAGCACCCTTTTGGGTCAGCCTGGTCATAGGTTCTGCAATAGATGAAATCCCTCTACAAAGCGACGGTAGTACCCTGCCAAACCAAGGAAACTACAGATCTCCGTAGCTGATGACGGTCTAGACCAACTCTGCACTGCCTCCACCTTCTTCGAATCTACCTTGATTCCATCACAAGACACTACGTGGCCCAAGAATGCCACTGAATCAAGCCAGAATTCACATTTAGAAAATTTTTCATACAGTCACTTCTTCCTCAAATCCTGAAGCACTATTCTCAGGTGCTGCTCATGATCTTCCCGAGATCGGAAATATACCAAGATGTCGTCAATGAACACAATGATGAAGGAATCAAGATAAGGCTGGAACACACTGTGCATCAAATGCATAAAGGCTGTTGGGGCATTGGTCATCCCAAATGACATGACAAGAAACTCATAATGACCATATCTGGTCTTGAAAGCAGTCTTCGAGTTATCCGGCTCCCGAATCTTAAACTGATGATAGCCAGAACGAAAATCAATCTTGGAAAATACCCTGGCACCCAACTGATCAAATAAATCATCGATGCGAGGCAAAGGATAGATGTTCTTCACTGTAACCTTGTTCAACTGTCGATAATCAATACACATACACATAGAACCATACTTTTTCTAAACAAATAAGACCGGAGCACCCCAAGGCGATACACTGGGCCTGATGAAACCCTTATCAAGAAACTCCTGCAACTGCTCCTTTAACTCCTTCAACTCAGGAGGAGCCATACGGTAATGAGGAATAGATATGGGTTGAGTGCCCGGTAATAAATCAACACCAAAATCAATATCTCTATCGAGCGGCATGCCCAGAAGATCAACTGGAAACACATCAGGGAAGTCCCTCACTACTGGAACTGACTCAACTGTAGGGGTGTCAATACTGACATCTCTCACATAGGCCAAATACGCATCACACCCCTTCTCAACCATTCACCGAGCCTTAAGAAATGAAATGACCCTGCATAAGTATACTCTAAGGTACCTCTCCACTCTAATCTCGGTACGCCTGGCATAGACAGTGTCACGGTCTTAGAGTGACAATCAAGAATAGCATAATGAGGCGACGACCAGTCCATGCCCAAGATAATATCAAAATCTACCATACTGAGTAATAACATATCGACTCTGGTCTCAAAACCACTAAGAGAAATCAAACATGACTGATATATGCGGTCCACGATAAGAGAATCTCCCGCAGGAGTAGATACATAAATAAGAGAACTCAAAGAATCCCGAGATATCCCCAAATGTGGAGCAAAATAATAAGACATATATGAATATGTAGAGCCTGGGTCAAATAATATTGATGCATCCTTATGAAAGACAGGGACGATACCTGTGATGACTGAATCTGAAGTAACAGCCTCTATACGGGCTGGAAAGGCATAGTACCTGGCCTGGCCTCCTCATATAGGGCGACCTCGACCTCCCCGACCTCCCCAACCTCCACATCGAGCTTCCTAAGAAAGTGGAGTGGCAGTTGGGGTTGGAAGAATGGCCGGAGGACCCGGTAGAGCACGTGGAGGCTGATAAGTCTGTGGAGGTGCACCCCTCCTAGCTCTGGGGAAATCTCTAAGCATGTGACGAGTGTCACCACACTCAAAACAACCCCTCGAAGGATGCGGTGTCTGAGACTGACTCGGACATGGCCTGCTGGACTGCCAGTAATAGCACCTTGAGTTGGAGGCATGTTGGATACTGGTTGCGCATAATAGAGCTCCTGAGGTTTGGGAGGAGCTGGAACACCGTTGGCTGCTGGAAGAGCTGAATGAACGGGAGAATCACAAAACCCCTACCATAGCGTGTTGTTAGTGCACGAGCTCCTGAATAATGACCATTCTCTCGAGACATCTTGGCCTCTTTCTCCTCTCTGTCCCGGGCAAACATGCCCTCCATCCTCCTAGAAATACTCACTGCGTGCTGATATCCATCTCTAACTCCCTGGAGATACTGGTTTGAATATTGGGGTGAATTCCCTCAATGACGCGACAAACTCTCTCTCTGACCGTGGAAACTAATACTGGTGCATGTCGAGCTAACTCACTGAAACAGACTGCATAGTCCGACACAGTCATAGCACCCTGGCATAGCTGCTCAAACTCTGCACGCCAAGCATATCTGAAAACTGAGTCCAAGTGAGTGAGGCTGCCTTGTACGGACTACTCAGCTCATAGGCACGCCACCACTGATATGCCACTACCCTCGGCTGAAAAGGGGTGAAAGAAACCTCACTCGTCTCCACAATGCCCATAGTGCGGAGAATACGATGACACTCCTCAAGAAAACCCAGAGCATCATCTGAAGCTAGTCCTCTGAAAGCAGGTGGGTGGTACTTCTTGTACCTCTCAAGTCTGAGCTGCTCTTCCTCAGAAGTAGCTACCCTGGTCTCATGCTGAACCGGAGCCACTGGGGGCATAGGAATATACTCTAGGGCCTGATCAACCTAGCCCCTCTGCTCATGAGTGCGGGATACAGGAGTTTGTGGCCCTCCCCCGGCCTGGGATGTAGCGAGAGCTATCAAAAGTAGTCCAGCCTGAGCTAGAAAGCTGAACATGCTCATGAATTGAGCTAAAGTCTCTTGGAGGGCTGGAGTAGCAATAGGAATCTACGGTGCCGACCCTCCAGCTAGAGTTATTGGGGGCTCCTCTGTCGCAGCTCTCGCAGGTGCTCGGACTGCACCGCGTGGTCATCCTCTACCCCGACCCCGACCTCTGGCGGCTCTAGCAGGGGGCTCAGGTGCTTGAATGTTGGTCCTCCCGGTGTGGGTCCTCACCATATGTGAGAAAGAATAGAGTAGAATTTCAGAACTTTGATGTCAATAATTCGCACGACAGAGAAATCAAAGAAATATGATTGTTCTTAACAGTTACATAGCCTCCCGAAGATAAGTACGGACGTCTCTGCACCGATCCGTGAGACTCTGATAAATCGGCTTGTGACTCATGACTCCTATGAACCTAGAGCTCTGATACCAACTTGTCAAGACCCAATTTAACCCTCAAAAAGGTATCGTGACGGCACCTAGTCCTTACGACTAGGTAAAGTATTTACGACTAGGTAAGCCTAATATTACGAAATAAAAACTCAAAGAAATCCAAATGATAAAGGATAAAACAACATATTATAAATAATGAAAATAGTGCCGCTCGGCTCATATACAAAATAATATCCCAAGACCCGAAATGTCGCTAAATTACAAGCTTCTATAATCTATGTAGCTCTATACGAAAGTCTGAAGATAAATAAAGAAGTCTCCAGGCGAGGGAGTAGAAGGGACTCCGAGGATCTGCAGATGCAAGCAGAAATACCTTGAAGTCTCCTGGAATCAGCAACACACACTAACCTCTAGGCTAATAGCTCGTACCTGGATCTGCACACGAAAACATGTGCAGGAAAGAGCATAAGTACACCACAATGGTACCCAGTAAGTGCCAAGCCTAGCCTCGGACGAGTACTGACGAGGTCAGGTCAAGGCCCTATCAGAGTAAATATAATAAATTAAACAGTAAGATATATACATATAATTTACGGTATAATTAAAGAAATTCACAAAATTTACAGTTATGGGAGCCCTCGGCTCAGAACAAGGTAAACACGATAGGAAATTTTCCGGTATACCGTCCCGTAGTTCCGAATGACTGTGCAGTACAGGGGAATCTCCCGTAATGCTTCCGTAGTCCCAAAAGTAAATATGGAGTGTTGGGGGATTTCTCGGAATACGTCCGTAGTCCCAAAATAAATATGCAAGACAGGGGGATCTCCCAGAATACGTCTGTAGTCCCAAAGTAAATATGCAGCGCTGGGGGATCTCCCGGAATACGCTCGTAGTCCCAAAATAAATATGCAAGACAGGGGAATCTCCGGAATACGTCCGTAGTCCTAAAGTTAATATGCAGTGCAAGATAAGATGACAAGTATGCATCGGGTTATACACTCTAGCCTAAACATAGGTAAGGGGAAATAGGGATCAAACTAAGCATGTAGCACAGAATGTCAAATAGACAGTTAAAACACGTAAGCATGCTTCCCTAATCTAAGCTAAGAAATTAAACATAATAGTGCATTTTAATAAGGGAAAAACAGTTTATGCCTTAGAGAGGAAAAACAGGAATTTTGTAACAATAGCCCGTGTACGTACTCGTCACCTTACCTACACGGCGCTCACACATCAAATAACACCAAACATCCTAAGGGGAAGTTCTCCAACAAAGTGTTAGGCAAGACACTTACCTCGAACCGCTCAAGTCAACTCAACATCACGCTCTTGCCAAGAGTATCCAACTCCGAATGGCCCAAATATAATCAAATCAATTGCATAATGTAAATAATACTACAAGTAACTACTTTAGCAAATGAATTTGAAGCTAAGGAATGACAATTGGAAAACGTCCAAAATGTCTCCTCGGACCCACGTCTCGAAATCAGGTAAAAATCAAAAATTATGAATATCCATTCACTCACGAGTTCACTCGAACAAAAATCATCCAAATCCGACGTATAATTCCCATTCAAACCTCAGATTTACAATTTGGAAACCTTTTCCTCCATTTTCAAACTTCTACCCTCAAAATTCCTTAATTAGGCGAGAAAAACAACAATAGATTAATGTAATATGATCAAAATAGAGTTAGAATTAGTTATCCAATAGTTCTCCCTCAAAAACCCTCGAGAAATCGCCTCCCACCGAGCTCTAGACCAAATTTTGTGTTATGAAATTTCAAACCCTCGAAATCCTCTTTTCTGCCCAACGACATCTGCAACTGCGCTCATAGGGCCGTATCTGCGGTCCCGCACCTGCGGAAAAATCATCGCAGATGCAAAGGTCACTTATCCGGACTGGGGCAGCATCTGCGGGCATTGGGCCGCATTTGCGAGCCTGCTTCTGCGGTCCTCCAACCGCACTTGCGATCCCAGCTGCCCAGGCCCCTAACCGGATCTGCAGCTCTCTATTCGCTTCTGCGGACCCGCACCTGCGGATATTGGCATAAGTCCCCAAACCAATCCGTTAAGCATTCGAAACTCACCCGAGGCATCCGGGACCTCAACTAAACATAGCAACCATTACTAAAACATCATTCAAACTTAGTTGAGCTTTCAAACCACATCGAAGAACTTCAAATAAATGAATTTAGCACGGATTGAAGCCTAAGAACTTAGAATTTCCCAAATTCTACAAACGACGTTGAACTACGTCCAATCTAGTCTGAATGACCTCAAACTTTACTCACAGGTCATAAATGACACTACAAACCTACAGCCACTTCGGGAATTCCATTCCGAGCTCGATACCAAAATTTTCACTATCGGCCGAAATCGCCGAAAATCCAACTTTCGCCAATTCAAGCCTACATCTACTATAGACCTCCAAAACACATTCTGGACACGCTTCAAAGCCCAAAATCACTCAACAGAGCTAACGGAGTCGACGAAATTTCATTCATGATCCGTCTTCGCACATTTCCAACTACGGTCCAAATTCTAATGCTTAATACACAACTAGGGACTAAGTGTCCCAAAACTCTCTGAATTCCATAACCAATCACTCCGACAAATCCCAAAAGCAGAAATAAATGTGAGGAAAGCAATTATTAGGAGATTGTGATTCTAACTCTCAGAACAACCGACCGAGTCGTTACACACATCTCAAAGTTGTGATAGATTCAAGTGTACTATATTTTTCCTTTTTCTTTGAGTTCTCTTGTTAGAATTTTTGGCTCCCTCGCTGCATATGGTGGTCACGTGTTTTTGGCTCCACCGCTGCATATGGGGGTCACGTGTTGCTCTGCAGGGCTTGTAGCTAGCTTTACACAATAACGAAATAGTCTTCTCCAGTAATTTGTCATTTTGTTTAGCCTCTTCGTTATGTAATACCAATATTTGGCTCTCAGGTGCGTCGTGATTTAACACATGCTTTTATTGAGTTTAAATTAATAATTATTGGCAACGATAACTTGCGTATTAACAACCATTTTATGCTTCACAAGCTTTTCTTGTTGCATTTCTTTAATGATGTTTAGTAAAGTAGCAGTGTCCATTGGTGTCTATGAGGGGGTAATTGTACTTAAATATAGGTTAACCATTATCAGTTTGGGAAGAATGGAGGAACATAATTCGTGTTTGCTCTTTTTGTTCTATTTCCAGAAGGAGAAAAGCTAATTGCTTAATATGAGCACTTTTGTTTGTTCCTTTAATTATTGGTATAATTTTGATTTTGGTCCTTGAGATATACAACTCATTACAGTTTACCTTCAATTAATTAAAATGTGTATTTTTGGTCCATTTACATAAGAAATTTGTTGTACTTGAGCAATTTTTAGAACTATCGCACCCTCAAATATGAACTAATAATACAATTTTAATGTAATACAAGTATAATTAAATGGTGCAACGTTTAATTATTCTGTATATTTGTGAGTATTCATGATCAAAGGGATAAAAAATACAGAAGGTTAAATATGCTTCATCGGATATTACAATGACTAAAATCAAAATTTATTTGTAAACGGGAACCAAAAGAGCTATTAAGAACTCATTCCTCTTTAAGTTATTCGATCTATAAAGTTCAAAAGAGAATTAAATCATCCTATTTGATATTAATCTTTACTTTAGAGGTTTTAATGAAACATAATTCTTTAAGATATTCTCTGTTCTCAAATATGATTTACTGAGATACTCGTCTAATCTTCCTTTAGACTTCGTGTTTTCCTGTTAATAAATTTCATTATTGAAAAAAAAAAAAGTTAGGATAAGAGGCTGAGTGAGTAACTTAAATATCTAATCCTATTTTTACAATTTATAACTACGCCAGAAAGTTCATCCTTTTCACCAAATTTTGTTCTAACTAATCTAGCATGAAAGACCTCTAATTTGACTTTCAAATTTAAGAAGAAAAAAAAAGAAACAACAAAATTTAAATCTGTTTCGTTTGGACTATAAAATTACTTAATCAGATGACTATCAATGAATCGATTTATATAAGTCCTCATGTTTTTTCTTCTTCTACTTACATTATCGTTTTTTTTCCTTTTTTAATAATACGGGTGTCCAAGTCGTACTTGAACACCTGAACTATTTTATCTTGTATCAGTTGCATCTCCTAGCACGATGATCGAACAACTTTGCCAATTAAACTTTAGACAAATAAGATAAATTACCTAATATTTCTTATCTTTATCGTAGTTTAGACTCTAATTTTTAAAAAAATGATTTTTATTAAATTTATAGACTCTTAAGTCATATTTTTAAATTTTATTGTGCAATTATCTAGAAAACTCAAAGTAGGGTTTCACTTTGATAACAACTCCATTATCTTGTAGGTCAAGGCAGTTGATTGCATAAGCTCCATGAGGAAGGGGTATTTCACAGACACGTTTGATTTTGTAAAATGAAAAAATTAAGATAAAGCTGAAATATCTTATCTGCAATCAGTGGCGGACCCATAATTTTGTACAAGCGAGCTCAATTTTAATATATAACTTTAGTTGTAAAATAATAATTGTCAAGTAGGTTCAAATAAATATTTATACAAAATTTACACATCTTTAATTCTAATTTATACATATATATAATATTATTTTTTAGTGAAGCGGTTCAGTTAAACCCGCTAGCCACCACTTGGTCCGCCACTATCTGCAACAGTACTCTTGACCATTTTGTATAGTCTTTTCCGGTGCCATATAATTAATTTGATGGACCCTCCAAGTCATAATCTCAAATAATACTAGTTATATTATATTCTGATCCAATAGTAAATAGAGAAAAGAAATTTATATAGTGGATGGCGGCTGTTTTTTAGTAGAAATTTGGGAGATAGCTGTGGTTGCTTTCGGATCTTGTTTGGCCACCAACATTTGGACCCACAGAATCCTATTGGTCCTTCCTATTGAAATTTGGTTTCATTTTCTTTAAGGAACTTTGGTATTCATTTTGCCGCGGGGAGTTTGTGGTTTTGTTCTTTGTTTAATAATTTATTCGCCAAAATATTAAAGATAGGAAGTTTTAGGAAAAAGAGAAAGATCATTTATGCTTTTGAATTCATTGTATTAATTCCACTTCCTACCACGTTCGTTGAACAAGTAAACCGCAACCTTTTCTTGCTTGTTGTTATAAATAATTATTTAAAGGTGGGGTTCATAACTTATAAAGGAGTAATATTCATTATTCTTGTTTATTATCTTTATAATTCTCATTATTTCAATATTTATGAAGTTATGGTTGTAATTTTTATACCTCCGTAACCTTCCCATGATCTTCCTTCATGATCGTAAATGTTTAATTCATGTTTATGACATTCTTTTGTATACCTCTATGTAATACTATAAATAGAGGATGAGAAGTGGTATTGTACACACTTGAATACATGAAAGAAATAAGAATCGCTCCTCCCTTTCTCTCTATATCTCTTGTTTTTCCTTGTTTCATATTGTTACTTTGAGCTTAGTTTCTTAATACGTTATTAGCACGAAACTGTAGTAAAATTTCTATCATTTCCAAGGAAAGTTTCGGTCTTCTTCAACTTAAAAAAAGCGGTACACGAGTTGATACGCTACAACAAAATTGTTGCATGGTCTTCATATATCAGGCCACAAAAATGAAAATGTGAAGTTATGGACATCCAACTGGAATTTCTATTAATGAAGATAGAAGATATGCTTGGTTGAATTGGCAGATTCGAATCTGGATTTAATTTGTTCTGGTTACGTCCATGTGTTTAATAAATTTACTTCAATTGTCCCGGGAATGTTTTTTTTTTCCATTCTTCCTATAATTCTCATTTTAATGTTTGGGATTTAAGATTTCGTATTATTCATATTAAACAAAATACAATATTATTTGTGTAGGAAAATGAGTTGGTTGAATCATGAAGAACCATATTCAATCTTTTGATTTGCCTATGTATTGTATGTGTCTGTAGGCAGTCATTTTTTGGAAATTGATGAAAAATATATAGTGACGCGGGGCATTAAAATTAAAAATTTTGATTTTCACGAAAAGAAAAAATGAGAGTGTTATAGATTATACGCAAGTAACTTACGCTGCTATTCATATTTGTTGTGACCATCGATGCAGTGTTATACAAGGCTCCCCGTGATTAAAGGCTCAAGGACGATGCACTATGGCCTATTGTGCCAAAGGTTAAAGATAAGACATGGATTTTATGTCCCAACACACCATGAGGGTAAGACATCGGGTTTTAAGTCCTAATACTTCATGATTGTAAGAGTTGGTTCGAGTCCTAAATCATTATGGCCTAACATGCTGTTATAGGGGTAAGACACATGGGTTTGAGTCTCAATGCACCATATTGGTAATATAATGATTACTAACGAAAAATAATTTGTTTTTCATGAAAGAATCATGAAGTCAATCCCACTTGATTTGCTCCATTGTATGAAAATAATGTGGTAGCGATGCATAATAAGTCTAAATGAAGACAAGTGATTGACAAATGAACGTGGGCGTGCCAAAGATCAAAATAATAATAGTCACATTATGGTAATTATAAAAGGAGAATAATAAGGGTTCTCAAAATAATCTTTCAAATGTGAAGAAAATATGTATCAATGTGGTATGTTACTATAAGGCACGTTCAGATGATTATGGTCCATTCTTTAAAAATGTTACTTATGATAAGCATTGTAAATACAAACTCATTCCTGGTTGAACAAATTATGCATAAGAACTTGTTTCTGCATGGTTGAATAAATACTGCAACTCACCTCTAAGGGAGGTTTGAGAGGAAGAAAGATAATGAATATTACTGTGTGGTTACATGGATATGTCATTGGTCGCGTACATGTGCTACGCCAATAATATTTTGTCATGCCTTATAAAAAGTTATAAAGGCAAAATTAAAGCAAGAAATGATTCTTATGATAATTTTGACCATGACAATAATAATATAATTTTTCCTGTGGAGGAGATATTCAACACTTGGATGGTGCGATAAAAGATCTTGTAGTATAAAATTAATTGAGCACTCCGAAAGAACGAATTTGTTATTACCCGAATAAATAAAATTATTCATGTCATTGATGGTAGTAAGTCCCAAAATGGAACTTTTTGAGTTTCAAAAATATTAGCCAAAGTGGTTGGCATATTGAGACTATAAATGAAAGGAATAATAAATATCTTCATATTACTATAATCACCGGGTAAATATTAAAGGTTACCCGACTTTTTTCCTATTTGTACTACACAAGTATAATCATGATGATGGAATGACGTGCCACAAATAAACTAGAGGTTTACTGAAATAACTATTAGTTGGTATGATCGGTTGGCACTCTCGGTTCAATTATGATGCAAAAAAATTGATTGAGAATTCACATTGGCATATATTGAAGAAATGGATCATTCTTCAACAATTCGGTTGTGTTGCTTATTCTCATGATATACCAGCTAAGGTTGGAATTGAATCCCTTGGTTTCTGGAACGAATAAAAGGTGATATATTTATGGGCCCAATAACCTGTCATGTGGACTATTTACTATTATATAATTTTTATTGATGCATCTATTATACGATCACATGTGCATTTGTTATCAACTTAAACTTTAAAATTTGCAAGGTTGCTTGCTCAAATTATTAGAGCACGATTTCAGAATATAAATTATGATGATTTATCTTCATAATGTTGGTTTAAATCTAAGTTGGTTTAGAAAAAATTGTATGCCTCCAATTACAGCTAAACCACTGGTTATGAGAATAAAACTCCCAACAAAAAATTTGGTATAAGGTATATTATTTAATATACAACAACACTTGTATGCATCGAGCTAACAAGTTATGATAAATTCTCCCCATCATAACTGGTTCAAGTTCAGGAAACAAATAATTTCCATCTAGAGATGTGTGTGTGCTATTTCAGCTGCTAATGCTCTAAATAGAAGAAATTCCATGATAGACAAAGTCTATGGCACACATTAATCGTAATAGACCAATCGATTCCAAAGATAAAACTCCTTGAAAAAGGAGAGTGGTAAATTATTGAGATGTTCATAATAAGGAGGCAAGTGCTCTATAAGAGCAACATGACATAACAATTTATAAGACCTCATGGGAAAGACTCAAGTACCTGAACTAATGAGATCACGATAAGTTATGTCTTTATTGAGTAATGATGGAATCAATATTAGATGATCGTCAATGATTTTGTTGATATAATGTAGTGCTCAATATTATTATATTGACGAAGATCTTAAGCTCAAATTTGCCATGGAATTTTGACAGATAAAAGATTGGCCAAATGAAAATATACAATAAAAATTGACTTTATCTGAAAAATGTGAAGTTGGACGGATAGTCTCAACACCTGAAAGTGAAATGAAAAATCAATTTGATAGACATAAAGATGACTTATGGCACAAGATTTTTCGTAAATATCCTGGCATTGATTATTGATAGTAACTTATATTATGCAACATAGACGCTATTTATACTCTAAATTAACCATACTTTATAGATGTTTAAATGATAAAAGATAACAAAATTCTCTAATTGAGAATTTTATGTTGTGCAGGAGTCACTTCGAGCTAAGAGGAAGATGAAGAGCGTTTTGGAGTCAATTATGGATATACAAGGTCAATAAATGATAGCCCGGATGAACAAAATAAAGAAAAGGCAAAGAAAACAGTGAAAGTCAGGGCGCGATGGAACCGGTGCAAAACAGAAAGTTCATGAACAACCGCGGTTGAGACCGCGATTGCGGTCGAGGAGTTAGTAGCGGATGATTTCAAGGGCTAAAGTGTAAATTCCTGGGCAAATAACCTAAACCTATAAGAACCCAAAACTCATCCAAAAGTAAGTGGAAGCTTGTTTTAGACTCAATTGGAGGCAAGAACAAGTGAGAGGAGATCAAGCCATCTTTAGAGTTTTTCTTTCTTCTTCTTTTTACCATTAATTGTGAATCATGAACCATATTATTGCTTTGTCTTATTTTAGTATGATTAGCTAAACATTTAGTCTAGGGTTGATGTAACCAATTGTTGGATGAAGTTCTTAACTCTATTCTGATATAATCGAGCCGAGTTTGTTCTATGATTGTTCAACTACGTTTTGTATTGTGATTAATTCAATGGGCCCTGGATTAATCGTTTCTAATTGCCTTGTATTACTTGAGAAAGAATACTTGGTTAGAAATAACGAAGCTCTGGTGGGATAATTCTAAGTTGCATAAATTGTAGCTAGAGTAGTTCGAAAGAATGCTTCTAGTAAGTTATCGTAATTGATCAAGAGATGATTACGATAATCCAGAACTCATAATCCTCATAGAGTATTACGGCAAGATTATAGCTGAAGAGTTAAGGATTAATCCGGCAATTGGGGAAATCAATACCCCAGATATTTCGACCCTTGAATTCATCTTTATTCTTGATTATTATTAGTTTTATTATCATTTTACTTTAGCTAAATAAATTCCACTATTTATTGATAAGAAAAATCTCGCATCTGGAAATTGTCTGAGCTTGTTACTAGCACTATTAAGAGTTGTAGCGAATAGGTTAGTTCCATGTGGATTCGATTACGGACTTAAACCGGATTATATTTGCAGTGACCACTTTGTCCTTTTTATAAGGCATAGCTGGGCATGATCAAATTTTAGCTCTATTGCCGAGGAACTAACGGTGTTATTTATTACAACTCGGAAGAATTGCTTAGATCAATTTTCTACAGTGTTATAAAATTTCCATTGAAATTCTCACGTTAGAACTCTCTTGTGACTCAGGTGTTTTCCTAGGAGCTCTTCGCGGACTGGTGAACTTTTCGAAGGACTCTCAGACCCCGAGAAAACATTCAGGGCATTATACCGAGCCAACAAGAAGAACAAACAGTCACAACAAAAACACCAACTCGAAATTGAAATGGATAACGTGAATGAAGTCGAGGCAAACAATCATAACAACCGGGTTGATCCGAATAATGGAGTGGTGAAACCTCTTGTGCCAGAAGATGCTCTTTATGATTGGGCACAACCAACTACTGACAACCTGGCCACCGCCATTGTTGTTCCCCAGATATAAGCGGAGACGTTCTGGATCACCAACAACATGCTGAATCTGTTGCACAATAAGGGACTGTTCTCGGGGTCACACATTGAAGACCCACAACAACACTTGAAAAATTTCTTGTTAATTTGTGTGACCCAAAGGCAGCCGAATGTGACTCCAGAAGCCATCAAGCTACTAGTGTTTCCGTTCTCAGTGACTGGAGAGGATCAGACTTGGCTGAATTCGCTGACAATAAATTCCATTGCCACTTGGGAGTAATTAGTCAAGCAGTTCCTAAACAATTTCTATCCTCCCATATAGACTGCAAGGCAGATTGATGAGATATTTCAGTACAAGTAGAAACCTACTGAAACCTTGCAGGAAACATGGAAAAGGTTCAAAGGGATGCTAGTGAAGTGTCCACACCATGGCATTCCAGACCAGATGCTTGGAAAAAGATTCTACATGGGTTTGGCAGACAATTTGAAAGCTAATGTAGACGCTTCAACTGGGGGTGCATTTCTTAGAAGACATTCACAGAGTGCAAGATTCTTCTCAATAAGATGTCTCAGAATTCAGGCTGGATGACGAGAGGTACGACCCTGACACCAATAGTGCATTATGTCCCTCTTGACCCAAGCAATTCACATGCAGAGAACATAGCCACGCTCATGACTCAGATGAGTATACTGACAAAGAAGATTGACGAGACGGGTACAAAGCAAGTGCATATTGTTGATACAACAAATGGAGGATTGTGTACCCCTTGCATTAATCAGTCTTATGTGTGCTCATGGAGTGGAGAAAGTGATAACAAGGGACAGAGAGGACATGAACTACGTTAATAATTTTGGGGGTCAAAGGCAAGGAGTACAACAATGGGGGCCATCACCTAACCAGCACTACAAACCCAACATGCCACATCCTGGAGGTATATGACCACAAGGCCAAGTGGTGCCATATTAAAGGCAACATGGCTATCAACAACATCACCAGCAACAGTTGACATATCAGCCACCTTATCAGCAGCAAGAAAACAACATGGTAGAAATTAGGGGTATGCTACAGCAACTCATGGGAACAAATGGTAAGATGCAAGAAAAGTTAGCAGCACATGACTCAGCAATTAAAGGCATTGAAACTCAACTGGGACATTTGTCCATGTCCTTGAACAACCGCCCCCAAGGAACATTGCTGGCAGACACAAATATTAACCCACAAGAGCAAAACCCAAATCAGCTAATGGCAACAAGTCTCCGAAACGGGAGAGATTTAGACAGAGAGCAAGAAGTTTCTCAATCCAGAAGAGAGACTACGCCAGCCACTCCAGTTCCATTAGAAGTAGATGAATCATCATAACTCACTAACTGGTAGTTGAACAGGCACGGGTTGAAAAGGGTGAGACAAAAGAAGGTGAACAAGTCTCAGAACAGGTGGTACCTCTTGTGCCACAAGCTTCCAACAAAGAACAGCCAGCAAACAATGGACAAAGAGTGAACCTTGAACCCTTCCCTCAGAGATTGGAAAAACAAAAGAAAGATGATCAATATAGGAAATTTATGGAGATGCTTCGCCAGATTCAATTGAATATTCCCTTGATGGATGCTTTCAGGGAAATGCCAGGATATGCAAAGATGATGAAGGACCTGATGTCACGGAAATTTGACTTTCAGGACCTGTCCACTGTAACTCTGACACAGACCTGCAGCGCGGTAGTGACAAGACCTATGGCCCAAAAGATGTCTGATCCAGGTAGCTTCACTATTCTGTGTACTATTGGGAGTTATGCTTTTGCAAAAGCATTGTGTGTCTTGGGAGCCAACATAAACTTGATGCCCTTGGCAATCTATACAAAACTAGGCATTGGCAGAGCTAGGACGACCTCAATGCTGCTGCAACTGGCTGATCGCATGGTTAAAAGACCGACAGGAATTCTTGATGATGTGCTGGTGCAAGTGGGAAGATTTGTATTCCCTGCAGACCTTGTTATTCTGGACTGCCAGGTAGATGGGGAGATACCCATCATATTGGGAAGGCCATTCTTAGCCACCGGGAGGGAGTTGATTGATTGTGAGACTGGAGAACTAAAAATGAGGTTGAACAACGAAGAAGTAATATTCAACGTTCAACAATCCATGAGGAGACCCAGTGAATATGCAAAATGCTCACTAGTGGAGGCTGTGGATGTGACACTGCAAGAAGAGGATGAGACCCTTAATGTCAAAGATCCATTGGGAGCCTGCTTGACAAATTTATAAGAAATGGATGGTGAAGGATTGGCAGAGTGGGTCAGGGCCCTCGAGGGTCAAGAATTCTGGAAAAAGGAACCTCAGTTCGAGCCCTTACGTTTAGAAGAGAGAGTGACACCACCTGCAAAGCCATCAATAGAGGAACCACCACAGCTGGACTTGAAAATGCTTCTAGCGCACCTCAGGTATGCTTTCTTGGGCCCCAATTCTACTTTTCCTGTTATTATATCATCTGGTTTGCTAGCTGCGCAGGTATAACAATTATTGCAGGTATTGCAAGTATGCAAGACTTCCATTGGTTGGACCATGGCAGACATAAAGGGTATCAGCCCAGCCTTCTGCATGCATAATATTCTTCTGGAAGAGGGGCACAAACCTTCCAGGGAACATCAAAGACGGCTGAACCTAAATATGAAGGAAGTAATAAAGAAGGAAGTGATCAAGTGGTTGGATACGGGCATCGTCTTCCCCATCTCTGATAGCAATTGGGTCAGCCCTGTCTAGTGTGTGCCGAAAAAGGGAGGAATGACAGTCGTACAAGATGAAAACGAGTTGATCTCAACTCGTACAATCACGGGGTGGCGGATTTGCATGGACTATCGGAAACTAAACGCAGCCACCCGAAAGGACCATTTCCCCTTACCTTTCATTGACCAGATGTTGGACAGGTTAGCTGGGCGATCCCATTTATGTTTCCTGGACGGATACTCGGGGTATAATCAGATCTCAATAGCCCCAGAAGATAGAGATAAAATGTCCTTCACTTGTCCGTATGGCATCTTTGCCTTTCAGAGAATGCCCTTTGGACTTTGCAACGCACCAACCACATTCTAACGGTGCATGTTAGCCATTTTTACTGACATGGTTGAGGATATTATGGAGGTGTTTATGGATGATTTCTCCATAGTGGGGGACTCATTCGAAGATTATCTTCACAAACTAAGAAAAATGCTCAAAAGATGTGTGGAGACAAATCTGGTGCTGAATTGGGAGAAGTGCCGTTTTATGGTACAAGAAGGAATAGTGTTGGGGCATAGATTATCCAAAAAGGGAATTGAAGTCGACCATGCCAAGGTTTATGTGATCGAGAAACTTCCAACACCCACTTTGGTAAAGGCAGTGAGAAGTTTCCTTGGGCACGCCGGATTCTACAGGTGCTTCATTAAGGATTTTTCTAAGATTTCTAACCCCTTATGTAAGCTGCTTGAAAAAGACCAGCCCTTTGTGTTTTCTGATGATTGCAAGTTAGCATTTGAGAAGCTGAAGAAGAGATTGGTGACTGCACCCATCATTGTTGCACCCAATTGGGAGCAACCATTCGAGCTCATGTGCGACGCCAGTGATTATGCTATAGGAGAAGTTTTGGGGAAGCACAAGGATTAGATGATGCACCCGATTTACTATGCAAGTAGGACGCTTAGCGGTGCACAGCTGAACTACACTGTCCCGGAAAAGGAAATTCTCGTTGTAGTGTTTGCCTTCGACAAATTCCGGTCGTACTTAATTGGATAAAAAATTATTGTTTATACTGACCATGCAACAATTAAGTACTTGATAGCAAAGAAGGATTCAAATCCACACTTGATTCACTGTGTTTCGTTGCTACAAGAATTTGACTTGGAAATCCGTGATAAAAAGGGGACGAGCAACCAAGTGGCGGACCACCTCTCGAGGTTGGAAGGAGCATATATGAAAATGGAGGTTGAAGATATCACTGAGACATTTCTGGATGAGCAGTTACTTGCTGACAATGGAGGAGGCATCATGGTATGATGATATTTCTAATTACTTAGCAAGTGGTATTGTACCTTACGACCTCTCCTCAATTCAAAAGAAAAAGTTCTTCCGTGATTGTCGTGCTTATTACAGGGATGAACCTCTACTGTTTAAGATATGTGTTGATAACATGATCCGGAGGTGTATCCCCGAGCAAGATCAACCTTCTGTTTTGCAGGCTTGCCATGCTTCACCATTGTCGTGCCCACTCTTTCCTCCGATGTGAAAGAAATTGTTGGATAGTATTCGAAGTGTGCATTTCTGAGTGGGATTCGAAAGCTCCGGGTAATCTCTTTTTGCCAAATACTCCTTGATATCATGAAACCAAGGTTTTCCATATGCTTCTTCTTCAACATGGGCACAATAAGCTGGCTGATTATAGACCTTTACGGGAATAGGGTCAATGAAATTCTTGTTTGGGTGCTGAACCATAGATAACAACGTAGCCAACGCATTAGCGAACTCATTCTGGATTCTGGGGATATGCCGAAATTCTATCTTTGTGAACCTATTTCTTAACTCCTGTACGTGGTGCAGGTATGACAGTATCTTGGAGTTCTTGGTAGCCCACTCTCCTTGTACCTGATGTACCAGCAAATCTGAGTCACCAATCACTAACAACTCCTGGACGTTCATATCAATGGGCATGTTGAGCCCTAAGATACAGGCTTCATATTCTGCCATATTGATGGTGCAGGGGAATATGAGTTTGGCAGATATCAGATAATGCTGACCGATTTCTGATATCAGGACTGCTCCAATGCCAATTCCCTTGAAGTTTGCTGCTCCATCGAAGAACATTGTCAAACCGTCATAGGATTCTACAATGTTTTCTCCTATGAATGATACCTCTTCATCAAGAAAATACAATTTTAGAGGTTCGTATTCTCCGTCTATTGGGTTCTCAGCAAGATGGTCTGCCAGTGCTTGTCCCTTGACCGCTTTCTGAGTCACATAGATAATATCGAACTCAATCAGCAGGATTTGTCATTTGTCTAGCTTGCCAGTGGGCATGGGCTTCTGCAAGATGTACTTCAATGGATCCATCCTCGATATGAGATATGTTGTGTAGGCACAGAAGTAATGTCGCAACTTCTGGGCTACCCAAGTCAAAGCACAACAAGTGCGTTCCAATAGGGAATATCTGGCCTCGTACGTAGTGAACTTCTTGCTGAGATAATAAATTGGTTGCTCCTTTCTTCCTGTTTCATCGTGCTGCCCCAGAACGCAGCCGAAAACTCCATCTAACACTGCAAGGTAGAGTAACAGAGGTCTACCTGGCTCGGGCGATACCAAGACTGGTGGTGTTGATAGGTATGCCTTGATTTTGTCGAAAGCCTTTTGACAATCATCAGTCTACTTTGTTGCAGCGTCTTTCTTCAGCATCTTGAAGATCGGCTCACAGATAACTATAGACTGTGCTATGAATCGGCTGATGTAATTAAGTCTCCCTAAGAAACTCATCACATCTTTCTTGTTCCTTGGCGGTGGTAGTTCTTGAATGACTTTGAATTTTGACGGATCCAATTCTATCCCTTGACGGCTGACAATGAACCCGAGCAACTTTCCAGTAGGAACCCCGAATGCACACTTCGCAGGGTTCAACTTTAGATTGTATTTCCGCAACCTTTTGAAGAACTTCCTCAAAATCTTGCATGTGGTCAGCGGATTTCCTAGACTTTATAATAACATCATCCAATTATACCTCGATCTCCTTGTGAATCACGTCGTGGAAGATGGTGGTCATAGCCCTCATGTATGTGGCCCCTGCATTCTTCGGGCCGAATGGAATCATCTTGTAACAGTTTTCTCCCCATGGCGTAATGAAAGTCGTTTTCTCAGCATCTTCCTCATCCATCCATATCTGATGATAAACAATGAAGCAATCCATGAATGATTGTAATTCATGCTTGGTGCAATTGTCAATCAGGATATGTATATTTGGCGAAGGGAAGTCGTCTTGGGGAATAGACCGGTTGAGATCCCGGTAGTCGACACAGACTCTGACCTTCCCATCCTTCTTTGGTGCTGGCACAATGTTGACTAACCATGTGGGGTACTCAACTACCCTGAGAACCTTGGCATTGATCTTCTTGGTGACTTCTTCTTTGATTTTCAAACTCATGTCGGGTTTGAACTTCCTGAGCTTTTGTTTTACCGGTGGACACATTGGATTGGTTGGCAATTTGTGACCCACAATAGACGTACTTATACCAGTCATGTCGTCATATGACCAGGCGAATATGTCCTCATACTCCTTTAAAATTTTTGCGTATTCTTTCTTTTCTGACGGCGACAAATGAATGCTGATTCGTGTTTCCTTGATGTTTTCTAAATCTCCCAGGTTGATGATTTCAGTCTCGTCCAGGTTGGACTTTGGTCTGTTCTCAAAATTCTCAACTGCTTTGACAATCTCATCAGGTATGTCATCTTCTTCTGAATCCACGTCCATTTGCTGCGTTGTCTTGTTGCATGTCACAGTCATCGGTTCATCAAGACAAGTTATAGTAATGCTGTATAGGTAAAGTAATGAGAGAAAAATGATAGCAATAAATATTATTCATAAAAAAATTTAAAATTCTTTTGATAAATTGAACGATTGTTTTGAACATTGAAGATCTTATTGCCGGAATTAAAAAAAATACGAAAAGGGAAAATCATTTTAGTAAATAAAACAGTAAGTAATGCTTGATTTAGCCTTGCTATCCCGGGACTCGTCGGGCCCTGGATCTTGTGTGAGATGATGACGATGCCAGAATGCACGAACTAAACTTTGGGGAGGGGGATAAATAAATAAAGAAAAACAAAACAAAAATAAAAGTAACCAAGTCAATGAGGATTATGAAAAGTATTGCGGTATTTAAACACATAGTGCGAGAATGTAAAGTGCGTCCTAATTTTGGGACCTCTTTTGTGCCCGAGGTAGGACTAGCGACAAATTGATTTGGAGAACACAAGATGATAAATGCCTCATTTTATTGATAAGAAAAATAAACGAACCTCAAAACGACACTAAATAAACAGGAAATAAAGGTCAATAATGGCCACTGGCCTTATTACATTGATAAAGTAAAAGAAAGACATTCCTAGCTACTTGGTCCTAGAAGGACCATCCCCAGACTCGGTATTCCTGCTTCCCTCATACATTTTCCCCAACTCGCGCATTCCTAGCAATAGGTATTTCTTGATGTGTTTCTTATCACTGGAGGAAAGGTCTTCCCACCAGTTCGGGAGCTTTGGATGGATATTGCTGACCATGCCGAATATAGGGACTTCGTGCCTCATATTCTGAAAGACAAACATAGTTAGGCCCTTACCCCCGCCAGACTCGACTATTTAACATCAACAATTAGCATAAAGCATTTAGTTCTCCAAATAAATGCACAGAACGTGATGATGTCCGTTTGGGTTTAGGGAAACCCAATGGATTTTTGGATAAGGTAATATTAAAAGCTATCGTGCGGACCACACTTTAGCCTAGCTAGGTTTGACCATGGTGCATGAAACAACATAACGGAGTAAGGTTTCTATCGGGTTTTAGACTGGTACCCTCGAGCGGACAACTCAAGGGGGAAAGACACGGAACCATCGACTGCACCGCTGATCGACTAGTTTTACCGCAAATAAGCCTTTCCGAATTTAGGGGGTAATAATATAGGAAGAGCGCAACCACTCATCAAGCATTGCTATAGTATTTTGTTTGGCACGAGTGGAGTATGAATGTTGAGCATGATTATGCAATAAATAAGCATTAAAGACACGTTGTCATGTATTTGCACGTTATGAAAGCAGTAAATACAATAGTTTATAATTTAAAAGCGGTTACAAATGAAGGAAACATAAAGAGCATGTCAGTTACTTTTGAAGAACAAATAAATTCTTAAAGAAATAGACAAGTAAATACGCAAAAAGGGGGAAAGGGAAAGGTCGCAAGTATTAACAAAGTAAAGACAAGTTCACAAAGCTGTTTGAAATGGTAAAAGCCTAGATAAATCCTCAGCAGAGTCGCCATGCTGTCGTACCCCCTCTTTCCTCGCGGAGATCAGGTTTATGACATTCGGTTGGGATAACTCTTTTCTTTTGGGAAAGGGGTTTGCGTTTTTGAGAGTCGCCACCTAACAATTTTTAAAGGTGCGTTAGGACACCAAATAAGGTTCATTTACAACTACGTTGTTAACAAGAGATAGGGTAAGGGCTTGAAATTATCCTAAGGGGAAGGTTTTAGGCACCCCTCAGGATCCACAAGTGTGGTTCCCGGCCAAACAACTTTTGTGAATTTGTACAGCTTAGCAAACAAACGAATAAGGCTTCAATAAGAGGGGATTCAAGTCTTAAGCATGCAGATGTTTTAAAAAAAAGTAAAGAAGGTTAGATTTTGATAAGATTACAATCTAAGCATGTAAAGGGTATCTTAGGTTTATAATAATATGGATCACAACAGTACAATACCCGGTAATCACTCCTCAAAGAAGGGCTACACGTGGTATTAGCGCACCGGTCATCATATCCATATTCTACCCTTTCCCACCCCGTGAAGGTAGTTAAAGCGTGTATTGGTCACAAATTCTATTGCGTGCTGTTACCCGCCCCTTCCTATCAGTCCTAGAGGAGGTTAGGACTACTATCCTAAGAGGGAGGTACTAAGCAAACCCTCAGGTTTAAAAGGTAAAGCTCTAAGTCGACAGACGAAAGCACATAGGACTGCAGTTAATGGGAACATAGAAAAATCAAGTAAAGGCTCAAGTTTACCTCCAGAAGTAATACTATTAGACAACACGACTCAAACACAGCTAAGGGAAGAATTTAAATTTAGAATCCTAAGACATGGTACCTAAGTGAGTTCAGAATATAGACAGATTTGCAGGCTGATTTTTATTACTGAGAAAGGGATCCTAATCAATTTACCTACTGAGTTGAATCCTTTTAAGCATTGAGCAACATATACTGGAAGGCAGATTCTCAGTCTTAGACGAATTATTCACCTAAGGCTTGTCAAGGTGTGAGATAGTATGTACCAATTACCAGCATCACTTAGAGGAGAGCTGTTTAACATTGTATTACCTAGAACATGTTGTCCTACGTGTTCAGAATACAGACTTGTTATCAGTTGATTACGAGAATTGAATGTAATTATTTTATTAGTAATTAGGCTAGGTGTGCCTAAACGAATGAGATGAAACCCTAAGGACATGATATCTAATGCACGAAGATGCAGAATGGTGCAGGATCAAAAGCCTAAATAAGGTCTCTAAATGTACAAAACATTGTTGTGTTTTGACATGCTTTCAGGATATGAAAAAGTGACAGGTTTATTAATTGTTTACCTAGAACATGATTTCTATGTGTAACATGGTAAGTGTGATGGCACATTTTTGTAACACTCTTGTTTTAAGGCAAGATTCAGATTACGTTTGCATAGATAGAATCACACAATAGCAGTTTTTCCATTGTTATTACTGAATAGGATTTTCCTAAGTGATATAACCATATTGCAGTAAAGTGCTGAAACAATGTTTATAAAAATCCTAAAGAGCATGATTTCTAATGCATGATATGCTTTGCACATGTTAACCCAAAACATGACTTTTCTATTGCGCACATAGGAAATGTAAACCTAAGAGCATGGTTTCTACCCTTTTAGATCTATAGCATTCATAGTTACCCTTTCCCCTTTTTACTATCCATTCCCCAAGAGTTGTTTACAAATTATTACAGGCCAACAAATGAATTGTAGAAATATAAAAATCAAGAAGCTACTCTGTAGGGAGCCTTCAATTAGGCCCAGATTTCCCCAAAAAGCCTCCAATGGCCTCATATGCCTCAGTTCCATAGACAAATCAAAGTCTAGGTGCATCAAAGTTCCCTAAGGATCTCAAAGATCCCGGGCAGTGGTTACACCTAGACTTGTAACCAAGAATTGAATAAGTACAGTGTGGAAGTGCTAGGTTCAGTGTGTCAGAGTTCAGAGGGAGCTCGAGGGTCCCAAAGCAGTGGTCACACTTAGGGGGAAGAACTTAAAGGTCTAGGAGTAGAGTGAGAGTGCTTGACATAGTTTTGAAAAGCTTTGAGTAAATAATTTACACAAGAAAGACTATTTTTGTACAAAGAAAAGTGTTTTGCAAAAAGGATTTTTATTCAGTAAACAGTTTGAGAAAAGAGTAATGCAGTCAGAATAAACACATCCACATCTTAGGATCAGAGCAGCGTACTAAGACAAGTTCAGCAACCATAAACAAGGTAGTGAGGGATTGGGGACATACAAGGCACGGAGTAGTGAACATGTAACAGGCAGAAGTAGACATGGATGCAGAATCAGAAGTTCCTAAGGGGGTTCATGGAAATGGGATACATCATAGTATGGGTTTAGACTAGAAATAACAATATCAAACAACTTAAAGTAATACCAATAGAGGCATGCCCTAACCAAAGCTAGTGTACATACATATGGATAATGAGAGTCACATAGAAACGGGTTTCAAATACATAAAGACATGCTGATTATGAAAGTAAAGCATAACTTAACATGCTAGATGAAGCCCCAGATTTTAATTACATGTACAACAATAAAACAGTATATAGAAGCATATACGAAACATAATGAATTGAAGCAGCAAAATAAACATGTTTGTTTGGGAACTGGGATTAAAATCAGAACATACCAGTGAAATGAAGAAGACAGTAAACACAAAGTAGGATAAGAGCACAATAGTTAGCCTAGGCTTGCAACCAACTAAATTAGAACAGTGACAAGTAGCATAGAGAAGAGATCAGAAAGTTTTAGTTGTGAGAGAGAGTTATTGAACCAGTGAGTTCGTCCGTTATGCTAATGAAAGACCAAAGTATTTATAGTTATAAAACAGGTAGTTCATCCGTTATGCTAATGAAAGACCAAAGTATTTATAGTTATAAAACAGGTAGTCAAATAAGGTAAACAAATATTTCAGCAGTAATTATGGGGACTCAGAATCAATCAACATATAATCAAGGCAAGTACTCCCTTCAATTAAGGAGTCAATGTCCAAACGGTAATAAACAATAACAAAAAATAAGGAAAGAAATAATTGAAAAGCTGACTTTAACATATAAGTAGTAGTAAAAGTATAGAACATGTGATTAGAGCTAGATTCAGAATATCCTAATTAAGGAAAGTCAATTTGACAGCATGGTCATTCGCGTAAATAAGGAAAGAGATGATTCAAATCCTAAAAAATCAGTCAGGAAACCCTCAAATTATAGGATACCAGTATTACTCAAAGGAAAATATCACATATTTAAGGAGATGCTCAAAATCAGTAAAGGATATGGTGTAAAAATCAACAAAGCGCTAATCACACTTATTCAAAGATTAAAAATGATAAACAATATTGATTTGAACAGAATAACACATGTTAACTAAAAACTAGGAACCCTAATCACGAAATTAGGGATTCGCATCAGAACATAGAAAATAATTAAAGGAATCAGTAGACGATCATGACTTAGGCAGAAGTGACAAAGAATCAGAAACCCTGACTGCAAGTATAGAGCAAAAAATCACATAGTGTTTTATGAGAGTAAAACAGTCGCAATAGAACAGGTAAAACATTATTGTAAACAAAGCTTGGACTCACAGATTGTATCCAAGAAATTTGGGGCTTTTTATCAAAATGAATTAAACAAGAAGGGAGTGGCTCAAACAATTCTTAAACACAATAGAATCATGAAATAATACTAAGAGACCCGAAGGAAAACTGTTTTTGAAAAGAATTTTAAAACCCTAGTTTTGGAAAAAAATGAAGAATCGTTCGAGAAATAGGAGAATCTTTAAAGAAAACACAGGAAAACCTCATAATACGTATAGATCTGTTACATATGTAAAAGAATCGGAAGTTTAGAAGTTAGGGTTTCAAAGAGAGAACCCTTAGAGAGAGAGAGAGAGAGAGAGAGAGTCGGTATAGAAATCATCGAATCTTGCCGGAAAGTAGGGAAATCTTACTGGAGATTGAGCTATGAAGGCCTGAGACAGGCCAAAAGGTGTGAGAAAGTGAACCCTGGTCTCTTGAAGACCTTAGAGATGGCAACACCGGCATAAAGGAGCCATGGGAGGCCTGAGGATGGTGAAGACTCTATGGTCTCCAGCGAAGAGTCGTCCGGAGAAGACGAACGAACCTCATCGGAGGTGGAGAGATTGGAAGTCTCTAGAGGGGCTAGAGAGAAAAAGAGAGAGTAGAGAGATGAGCGTCTGAGTGAAAATGAGAGACGGGGAGAGGGGGGGTAGGTCATTAGGATTAATTATGGTAACAATCGATCTGGGCCGTTGATCAATTTTGATCAACTACCAGGATTTAGGAAGAGTTGGGTCGGGTGGATTAGGTATTGGGCCTGGGGGGTGTTTGGGCTAATTTAATTGGGTATTGGGTTTAATTTAGGCCACAATTGAAATTAAAAGATGGCTATTAGTTGATACCCCCTTAAAAATAGATAAATGGTTAATAAAGTAGCTAGTAATTATAAAAATGAAATTAATGCTAAATAGATGAAATTAAGGTAATTAGCTAATATTAAAAATATAAAATGACTAATTCTTAATTTAAATGGTATAAAATGTATAATTAGGCTATAATTGTAAAATTACTGTAATTATAGCGAAATAATGCCAAATTGGCTAATTTATGAAATAATTAAATCCTAATAGGATAAAAATAGTATATTGAGATGGGAAATATTTTGAAAATTATTTATTATAAAATTTATTCATAATTATAGAGTGCAAAATACTGAATAATTTGGGAAAGATATTAGTAAAAATATGGAAGATTATGAAAAAAATACCAGTTATTATAAAAAGTGATTTGCCGGTATATATGCAAATTTAAAAAATATTTTGAGGGAAAATTGGGTATCAACAGTTGCCTCTCTTTACCCGGGAAGGATGAAAGAGTTGTCGGGTAAAGATATGATGGCCAATTTTGACCGAGCGAAGCAGTATGAAGAGGTCTAGGCCGCACCCTGGTTTCTGAGCTGCCTACATATCCCTGGTTTCCCAGGAATCACGCCGTATGTAGTTCAGGGGTCATCGGCGAAGTATACCGATGAAGTTGTACAATAACGGACGCAACGTATGGGGTTAGGTGAACAAACAGCTTACGGGAATGGTTATGAGAACTGGTGCGGGACCGCTCCTGCTAGGATGACTGTTGCCTGTCGGACTATCTGCAAATGAACAATACGAGCGTATATTATGAATAGTTTAAACATGATGCAAGTTCCGTTGGACCAAGAATGTTGTCTTCGGACGGTTATGGATGACGTCCTTTAGACCATGATGTCCTGGGCCATAAATTGCTTGATGCAGGATTCGCAGGCCATGGAATGATGTTCTCGGGCCATGAGGATGGTGCCTCTGAACCATGACGCCTTTGAATAATGATATGCAAAATGATAAAAGAGATCCTTAAGCCATGACATGGTGTTCTCGGGCTATGAAGATGGTGCCTCCGAATGATGACGCCTTTGGATAGGTTGGCGATATTCCAGCCCATGAAGATGAAATAGTATGATGCTAACAAGACAGAGCTTAGTCTTGCGAATTAAAGGGGCAGAGCTTAGCCCGAAGAAAAGTGAAATAAATAATGCTTGAAACATCAGTCATTCTTGAAAAGTAAATTGGAGGCAGAGCTTAGCCTCAGAAGGCAGAATGGTAGCCTTATGCAAATGCAGGTGGAGGTAGAGCTTAACCTCGGAAGGCAGAAAGGTAGCCTTATGCAGGTTAGAAGGAAGAATGGCAGCCTTATGCGAATGCATATGGAGACATCGTTTAATCTCGGAAGGCAGAAAGGTAACCTTATGCAAGGTACGAATGCAGAGGGAGACATCGTTTAGTCTCGGAAGGCAGAAAGCTAGCCTTATGCAAGATGCGAATGCATATGGAGACAACGTTTAGTCTCGGAAGGCAGAAAGGTAGCCTTATGCAAGATACGAATGCAGATGGAGATAGTGTTTAGTCTCGGAAGGCAGAAAGGTAGCCTTATGCAAGATGCGAATGCAGATGGAGACATCTTTTAGTCTCGGAAGGCAGAAAGGTAGCCTTACGCAAGATGCGAATGCATATGGAGACAATGTTTAGTCTCGGAAGGCAGAAAGGTAGCCTTATGCAGAAAAATAAATGACGGTAGGAATTCTTAGCTGGTGATAGATTGTGACATGGCGATTATTGAGGGTATTGTGACTGCGGGGAATTATTTGTATTGATAATAGATGATGACAAGTATGATGGTTTTGCAGATTGTGATTTTAAACATGTTCGTCTTTTGTGTGGACATCGAACTTTGGCATTTGCGATCGTGATGAAACTTGAGACTTCTCTGCGTGTTTGTTCTTTGTGCCTGCATTCACAGAAAAATCGTGCGTTCTGTAAAGGGGAGGGTTAGTTCGTATCCCTGCTGGCTTTACTTGACTCGTTCGGCTTGATCTGATGATACAGTCTGTGTCATTAGGGGTAGCATTTGCTAAAAAAGCTATTTCAAGAATAAGCATGCACGATTTTTGTAAAAGTATAACATGAACATATAATCTAAAATAGTTTTAGATGAACCGACGACCGTGACACGGTTCGAGACATTGCAACCTCTCTTGCTACTGAATTTTGAGGGTCCTCCTCAAAATTCTTCCCCACTTTCTAATTGCGGGGAAAAATGAGATTTTTATTGAATTGTGACCGAACCCATAGGGCTGCCTACGTATCCCCTCTTAAAAGGGAATCATGTCAGTCTTATTTTAATTTACATCATTTGAGAAATCATAAATATTACATGTAGTAGCGTTTGACTGCATTTGAATTGATTAGCTTTGGCCAGACTTCTCCGTCCATTTCTGCGAGTATAAGTGCTCCTCCTATCAGTACCCGGTGAACCATGTACAGTCCCTGCCAGTTGGGAGAGAACTTCCTTTTGGCTTCGTATTGATGTGGAAAGATCTTCTTCAGCACCATCTGCCCCGGTGTGAACTGTCTAGGCTTGACTTTCTTGTTGAAGGCTCTGGACATTCTGTTCTGATAGAGTTGACCATGACAGACTGCATTCATTCTCTTTCCGTCTATGAGGGCTAGTTGCTCATAACGGCTCTTTACCCACTCTTCATCGCTGAGCTCAACTTCTTGTATAATTCTCAGAGATGGAATCTCAACTTCGGCAGGAATAACGTCCTCGGTACCATAAAATAGCATATAGGGAGTTGCCCCTGTTGAGGTGCGAATTGTGGTGCGATATCCCAATAAGGCAAATGATAACTTCTCGTGCCACTGCTTGTGACTTTCTATCATATTTCTTAGTATCTTCTTGATGTTTTTGTTGGAGGCTTCTACATCTCCATTCATCTGAGGTCTATATGCTGTGGAATTCTTGAGTTTGATCTTGAAAGTTTCACACATGGCTTTCATCAAGTCACTGTTGAGATTGGAACCATTGTCGGTGATGATTGACTCTGGAACTTCGAACCGACAAACAATGCGGTCGCGGACGAAGTCGGCCATGACTTTCTTAGTAACTGCTTTATAGGATGCTGCTTCGACCCATTTAGTGAAGTAATCAATGGTCACCAGAATGAACCTGTGTCCATTGGAGGTGGCAGGCTCGATCGGTCCAATAACATCCATGCCCCAAGCAGCGAATGGCCATGGTGATCTTGTTGCATTGAGCTCGTTTGGAGGTACCTTTATCATATCCCCGTGTATCTGACAACGGTGTCATTTCCGAACATACTGGATGCAGTCCGTTTCTATAGTCATCTAAAAGTAACCAGCTCGGAGTATCTTCTTTGCCAGAACAAAACCGTTCATATGTGGACCGCAGGTCCCAGCATGAATTTCCTCTAGTAGTTTGAAGGCCTCTTTTGCATCGACACATCTTAATAGTCCAAAATCAGGAGTCCTCCTATACAGGATTCCTCCGCTGTGAAAGAAATTGTTGGATAGTCTTCGAAGTGTGCGTTTTTGAGTGGGATCCGCAAGCTCCGGGTAATCTCTTTTCGCCAAATACTCCTTGATATCATGAAACCAAGGTTTTCCATCTGCTTCTTCTTCAACATGGGCACAATAAGCTGGCTAATTATAGATCTTTATCGGAACAGGGTCAATGAAATTCTTGTCTGGGTGCTGAATCATAGATGACAACGTAGCCAACGCATCGGCGAACTCATTTTGGATTCTGAGGACATGCCGAAATTCTATCTTTGTGAACCTCTTTCTTAACTCATGTACATGGTGCAAATATGGAAGTATCTTGGAGTTCTTGGTATCCCACTCTCCTTGTACCTGATGTACCAGCAAATCTGAGTCACCAATCACTAACAACTCCTGGACGTTCATGTCAATGGCCATGTTGAGACCTAGATACAGGTTTCATATTCTGCCATATTGTTGGTGCAGGGGAATCTGAGTTTGGCAGATATCGGATAATGCTGACCAGTTTTTGATATCAGGTCTGCTCCAATGCCAATTACCTTGAAGTTTGCTGCTTCATCGAAGAACATTCTCCAACCGTCATAGGATTATGCAATGTCTTCTTCTATGAATGATACCTCTTCATTAGGAAAATACAATTTCAGGGGTTCGTATTCTCTGTCTACAGGGTTCTCAGCAAGATGGTCTGCTAGTTCTTGTCCCTTGACCGCTTTCTGAGTCACATAGATAATATCGAACTCAATCAGCAGGATTTGCCATTTGGCTAGCTTGCCAGTAGGCATGGGCTTCTGAAAGATGTACTTCAATGGATCCATCCTCGATATGAGATCACTGTGTAGGCACATAAGTAATGCTTCAGCTTCTAGGTTACCCAAGTCAAAGCACAAAAAATGCGTTCCAATAGAGAATATCTGGCCTCGTATGGAGTGAAGTTCTTGCTGAGATAATAAATGGCTTGCTCCTTTCTTCCTATTTCATCGTGCTGCCCCAAAATGCAGCCGAAAGCTCCATCTAACACTGCAAGGTAGAGTAACAGAAGTCTACATGGCTCGGGAGGTACCAAGACTGGTGGTGTTGATAGGTATGCCTTGATTTTGTCGAAAGCCTTTTGATAATCATCGATCTACTTTGTTGTAGTGTCTTTCTTTAGCATCTTGAAGATCGGCTCATAGATAACTGTAGACTGTGCTATGAATCGGCTGATGTAATTAAGTCTCCCCAAAAAACTCATCACATATTTCTTGTTCCTTGGCGGTGGTAGTTCTTGAATGGCTTTGACTTTTGATGGATCCAATTCTATCCCACGGCGGATGACAATGAACCCGAGCAACTTTCCAGTAGCAACCCCGAATACACACTTCGCAGGGTTCAACTTTAGATTGTATTTCCGCAACCTTTTGAAGAACTTCCTCAAATCTTGCATGTGGTCAGTGGATTTCCTATACTTGATAATAACATCATCCACGTATACCTCTATCTCCTTGTGAATAATGTCATGGAAGATGGTGGTCATAGCCCTCATGTATATGGCCCTTGCATTCTTCAAGCCGAATGGCATCATCTTGTAACAGTACACTCCCCATGGCGTAATGAAATCAGTTTTCTCAGCATCTTCCTCATCCATCCAGATCTGATGATAACAAGCGAAGCAATCCATGTATGGTTGTAATTCATGCTTGGTGCAATTGTCAATCAGGATATGTATATTTGGAAAAGGGAAGTCGTCTTTGGGACTAGCCCGGTTGAGATCCCGGTAGTCGACACAGACTCTGGCCTTCCCATCCTTCTTTGGTACTGGCACAATGTTGGCTAACCATTCGGGACTCAACTACCCTGAGAACCTTGGCATTGATCTTCTTGGTGACTTCTTCTTTGATTTTCAAACTCATGTCGGGTTTGAACTTCCTGAGCTTTTGTTTTACCAGTGGACACATTGGATTGGTTGGAAATTTGTGAGCCACAATATACGTGCTTAGACCAGTCATGTCGTCATACGACCAGGCGAATAGGTCCTTATGCTCCTTTAAAATTTTTGCGTATTCTTTCTTTTCTGAAGGTGGCAAATGAATGCTGATTCGTGTTTCCTTGATGTTTTCTAAATCTCCCAGGTTGATGATTTCAGTCTCGTCCAGGTTGGACTTAGGTCTGTTCTCAAAATTCTCAAATTCTTTGACAATCTCGTCAGGTATGTCCTCTTCTTCTGAATCCACGTCCATTTGCTGCGTTGTCTTGTAGCATGCCACAGTCATCGGTTCATCAAGACATGTAATAGTAATGCTGTATAGGTAAAGTAATGAGAGAAAAATGATAGCAATAAATATTGATTCATAAGAAAAATTTAAAATGCTTTTGATAAATTGAACGATTGTTTTGAACATTGAAGATCTTATTGCAGGAATTAAAAAAATGCGAAAAGGGAAAATCATTTTAGTAAATAAAACAGTAAGTAATGCTTGTTTTAGCCTTGCTACCCCGGGACTCGTCGGGCCCTGGATCTTGTGTGAGATGATGACGATGCCAGAATGCACGAACTAAACTTTTGGGAGGGGGATAAATAAATAAAGAAAAACAAAACAAAAACAAAAGTAACCAAGTCAATGAGGATTATGAAAAGTATTGCGGTATTTAAACACATAGTGCGAGAATGTAAAGTGCGTCCTAATTTTGGGACCTCTTTTGTGCCCGAGGTAGACCTAGAGACAAATTGATTTGGAGAACACAAGATGATAAATGCCTCATTTATTGATAAGAAAAATAGACGAACCTCAAAACGACACCAAATAAACAGTAAATAAAGGTCACTAATGGCCACTGGCCTTATTACATTGATAAAGTAAAAGAAAGACATTCCTAGCTACTTGGTCCCAGAAGGACCTTCCCTAGACTCGACATTCCTGCTTCCCTCGTACAGTTTCCCCAACTCGCGCAATCCTAGCAATAGGTATTTCTTGATGTGTTTCTTATCACTGGATGAAAGGTCTTCCCACCAGTTCAGGAGCTTTGGATGGATATTTCTGACCATGCCGAATCTAGGGACTTCGTGCCTCATATTCTGCAAGACAAACATAGTTAGGCCCTTACCCTCGCCAGACTCGACTATTTAACATCAACAATTAGCATAAAGAATTTAGTTCTCCAACTAAATGCACAGAACGTGATGATGTCAGTTTGGGTTTAGGGAAACCCAATGGACTTTTGGATAAGGCAATCTTAAGAGCTATCGTGCGGACCACACTTTAGCCTGGCTAGGTTTGACCATGATACATGAAACAACATAACGGAGTAAGTTTTCTATAGGGTTTTAGACTGGTACCCTCGAGCAGACAACTCAAAGGGGAAAGGCACGAAATCATCGACTGCACCGCTGATCGACTAGTTTACCGCAAATAAGCCTTTCCGAATTTAGGGGGTAATAATATAGGAAGAGCGCAACCACTCATCAAGCGTTGCTATCGTATTTTGTTTGGCACAAGTGGAGTATGAATGTTGAGCATGATTATGCAATAAATAATCATTAAAGACACGTTGTCATGTGTTTGCATGTTATGAAAGCAGTAAATACAACAGTTTATAATTTAAAAGCGGTTACAAATGAAGGAAACAGAAAGATCATGTCAATTACTTTTGAAGAACAAATAAATTCTTAAAGAAATAGACAAGTAATTGCGCAAAAAAAAGGGGAAAGGGAAAGTTCGCAAGTATTAACAAAGTAACAAGTTCACAAAGTTGTTTGAAATGGTAAAGACCTAGATAAATCCCCAGCAGAGTCGCCATGCTGTCGCACCTCCTCTTTCCTCGCGGAGATCAGATTTATGACATTCGGTTGGGATAACTCTTTCCTTTTGGTAAAGGGGTTTGCGTTTTTGAGAGTCGCCACCTAACAATTTTTAAAGGTGCGTTAGGATAGCAAATGGGGTTCATTTACAACTACGTTGTTAAACAGAGATAGGGTAAGAGCTTGAAATTATCCTAAGGGGAAGGTGTTAGGCACCCCTCAGGATCCACAAGTGTGGTTGCCGGACAAACAACTTTTGTGAATTTGTACAGCTTAGCAAACAAACGAATAAGGCTCAAATAAGAGGGGATTTAAGTCTTAAGCATGCAGATGTTTTAAAAAAAAGTAAAGAAGGTTAGATTTTGATAATATTACAATCTAAGAATGTAAAGGGTATCCTAGGTTTATAATAATATGGATAACATCAGTACAATACCCGGTAATCACTCCTCAAAGAGGGGCTACACGTGGTATTAGCGCATCGGTCATCATATCCATATTCTACACTTTCCCACCCCGTGAAGGTAATTAAAGAGTGTGTTGGACACGAACTCTATTGCTAGCTGTTACCCGCCCCTTCCTATCAGTCCCCGAGGAGGTTAGGACTACTATCCTAAGAGGGAGGTACTAAGCAAACCCTCAGGTTTAAAAGGTAAAGGTCTAGGTCGACAGACGAAAGCACATAGGACTGAAGTTAATGGGAACATAGAAAAAGCAAGTAAAGGCTCAAGTTTACCTCCAGAAGTAATACTGTTAGACAACATGACTCAAACACAGTTAAGGGAAGAATTTAAATTCAGAATCCTAAGACATGGTACCTAAGTGAGTTCAGAATATAGACAGATATGCAGCCCGATTTTTATTACTTAGAAAGGGATCCTAATCAATTTACCTACTGATTTGAATCCTTTTAAGCATTGAGCAACATATACAGGAAGGCAGATTCTCAATCTTAAACGAATTAATCACCTAAGACTTGTCAAGGTGTGAGATAGTATGTACCAATTACCAGCATCACTTAGAGGAGAGCTGTTCAACATTGTATTACCTAGAATATGCTGTCCTACGTGTTCAGAATACAAACTTGTTCTCAGTTGATTACGAGAATTGAATGCAATTGTCTTTATCAGTAATTAGGCTAGGTGTGCCTAAACAAATGAGATGCAATTCTAAGGACATGATATCTAATGCATGAAGATGCAGAATGGTGCAGGATCAAAAGCCTAAACAAGGTCTCTATATGCACAAAACATTGCAGTGTTTTTACATGCTTTCAGGATATGCAAAAGTGACAGGTTTATTAATTGTTTACCTAGAACATGATTTCTATGTGTAACATGGTAAGCGTGATGGCACATTTTTGTTAACACTCTTGTTTTAAGGCAAGATTCAGATTACGTTTGCATATATAGAATCACACGATAGCAGTTTTTCCATTGTTATTACTGAACAAGATTTTCCTAAGTGATATAACCGTATTGAAGTGAAGTGCTGAAACAATGTTTATAAAAATCCTAAAGAGCATGATTTCTAATGCATGATATGCTTTGCACATGTTAACCCGAAACATGACTTTTATATTGCACACATAGGAAATGTAAACCTAAGAGCATGGTTTCTACCCTTTTAGATCTATAGCATGCATAGTTACCCTTTCCCTTTTTTACTATCCATTCCCCAAGAGTTGTTTACAAATTATTACAGGCCAACAAATGAATTATAGAAATAAAGAAATCAAGAAGCTACTCTATAGGGAGCCTTCAATTAGGCCCAGATTTCCCAAAAAAGCCTCCAATGGCATCATATGCTTCAGTACCATAGACAAATCAGAGTCTAGGTGCATAAAAGTTCCCCAAGGATCTCAAGGATCCCGGGCAGAGCTTACAACTAGACTTAGTAACCAAGAATTGAACAGGTGCAGTGTGGAAGTGCCAGCCTCAGTGTGTCAGATTTTAGAGGGAGCTCGAGGGTCCCAAAGCATTGCTCACACTGATGGGGAAGAACTTAAAGGTCTAGGAGTAGAGTGAAAGTGCTTGACATAGTTTTGAAAAGCTTTGAGTAAATAGTTTATACAAGAAAGACTGGTTTTTTACAAAAAAAGTGTATTGCAAAAAGGATTTTTATTCAGTAAACAGTTTGAGAAAAGAGTAATGCAGTCAGAATAAACACATCCACATTGTAGGATCAGAGCAGCGTACTAAGACAAGTTCAGCAACCACAAACATGGTAGTGAGGGATTGGGGACATACTAGGCACGGAGTAGTGAACATGTAACAGGCAGAAGTAGACATGGATGCAGAATCAGAAGTTCCTAAGGGGGCTCATGGAATTGGGATACATCATAGTATGGGTTTAGACTAGACATAACAGTATCAAACAGCTTAAATTAATACCAATAGAGGCATGCCCTAACCAAAGCTAGTGTACAGACATATGGATAGTGAGAGTCACATAGAAACGGGTTTCAAATACATAAAGACATGCTGATTATGAAAGTAAAGCATAACTTAACATTCTAGATGAAGTCCCAGATTTTAATTACATGTACAACAATAAAACAGTATATAGAAGCATATACGAAACATAATGAATTGAAGCAGCAAAATAAACATGTTGGTTTGGGAACTGGGATTAAAATCAGAACATACCAGTGAAATGAAGAAGACAGTAAACACAAAGTAGGACAGGAGAACAATAGTTAGCCTTGGCTTGCAGCCAACTAAATTAGAACAGTGACAAGTAGCACAGAGAAGAGAGCAGAAAGTTTTAGTTGTGAGAGAGA